>JAZHYW010041064.1:0-111033 GCA_037355805.1 Ixodes ricinus | reverse complement strand
AGCATCTTGCGCAATGAAAATAAATTATGTTTTTTTGTGTGTATTCTGACTTTCCGTCAACGTATGTGTAGCCGATAATGAATCTAATTTTAATTTTTATTCTCAAAGCATTTTTGCGTGATTATTTGGTGATGTCTTTGTAGTACCTTTTCAGGTGTGTGATACTCATTGTTGTTTTTGTTTCGTACACTTGTATGCCCACCCTATTATAGTCTCCAACAAATTCTGATAGTATTATTAGATACATAAAAAAATACAATCATAGATCTAACAATCTGCTTTGAACTAAAATTGAGACAGATCTACCAAATTATTCCGTTGCGTACGCTTCTATGGGAACACTCAGCTATCTATGACTGCCAGAAACCTGCGGAGAGTGACAAAGAATAGCGAAGTCGGAATACGATTAAATATAAAAAACCGCAATGCGCAGTGGGGCAATGAGCAAGTGAAGTGTCACGCCTATTGAATTCTTGCGCGGATCACATTTATCAGAAATGATCATACTATGGCAGCTTCTCCGAAGTCCTCTACGTTGTTTGTTAGTTATTTTAGGAAAATTGTGGAAAAAAGTACCAGCATCTATCATTTTGCGGGGCCTGAGCATTTAGTCGAAACCGCCGTCGGTCCGCACAGAAGCGGGATAACCTTTGGGGACTCGGATGTTCTGATGAATGTTCAGAGCGCCGCCCTAGCGGAGACGCCCCTGGGACGTTGAAGCTCTGGGTATGACTTGAGTCTTCGGGTCTCGGTGCCGGACGTTCCTCTTCAGCGGTGCTAACGGGCATGGTATCCAGGATTTGCAGCAGGCGGTTTGACATTAGGACACAAAGCCCTGCCCAGGCCAAGGCAAGTTAACCGTCGCGCAGCACACGCTCAGCGGTGCGGTCCTTACATCTGTTCCAAATCAGAACTTCTCCAAGCAGTTCATTTAACAAACCGAATGCTCCGCAGGCTGGAGATTTGCTCTAAATCGAGGCTTGCCGACGTAGAGACCGACGTCGTTGGCGACAACATCGCTCTCGCCTAGAGAGGACGATGCTGGCATGACGTGAGAAGTGTCGACTGTAGTGGGACGTTGGTGGCACGCTTGAAGGTGTGAGTCAATTATCATTCTTGAAAAAAGCGTCAAGCGGATAGCTTGGTCTCGTTTGATAAATCTCATCTCTGAGGGCCCACATGCGTAGAGGAACTCCGCGGCTCAGTGCTGAACGGCAAGATTGCAAATATTGCCTGCAGCGATTAAAGGCCGTCAACTTGGTACGCTTTGAATCCAAGTGATTATGAGCATTCCACAATTGCTGTCCACGGTGCATATGTTGCCACATTTTCTTTCTCGAGCTTGTTATTTCTTTCTGTTTTTCGCCACATGGGGATGTTATTTTAACATTTTGGACTGCAGTGCTACTGAAACTCAAAGGCTGTGCAGTCAGTGGCGGGTGACAGAACGAAAAGAAAGAAAAACGCTAGAAAGCTGTTCGTCCTTCCGTCAATTCAGCCCTCATTGTCGCTTCAGAGCCAGAGTTTTGCCACGGGGATCTAAAGGCGTTCCTACCGGTGACAACGATTCAGTCGCGCCGATAATCCCCAACGTAAAGCGACCGTCGCGGCAAAAGCACGCGACGAGCAGTCGTTTTCCAGACCCGACTTTTCATGATGCGATATAGTCGCGGAGCTGCTGAGCCAATCAACCATGTTCGAGCGAGCTTCGGAGAACGACTTACGCGCTCAACATGTTGACCGTCGATCGCGTGCACGTCAGTGTGACCTGATTGGATTTTGCGATGCGATTCATTCTTCGCGTGATCATTTACATCGCCGGTGGGAATGCGCCTGCTCAGCGGGTTGGCGGACTTTAGTCAAGTTGCACGCATCTCTCCGAGGAGAGGCCGAGCACCTCGTCGAGGTCAGGATTCGGCGGCCTGTGACGTCGAAAGCTGAGCCATTCGCACATGCGAGCCCTAAGAAAGGTTTCTATCAGTTGATAAGCCACGGCGAGTTTCTCTGGCGAGAAACTTCCGGAGAGCCGGAGCCGGACTTGTGTTCCTCACAGCCAGTCCACGAACAATGTCGTCATCTTTTGTTTTGCTTTGAGATGCTGTGCGACCCGGCCCCTCGCCGCACAGTGAGTTATTAAACGTGAAACGCATAGTGACTTTAATGCCCTCGACGAGACGGCAACGCGCAAAAGCAACAACAACCACATCTTCAGATTGAAAAAAAAAAAAATAGGGGAGAAGGAACAGAACCACAACATTTCCGGGGGTGTGTTTCAGAGCCGTGAACCACGCCCACGTGCCACTGGTAGAGCCACCTAGGCGGTAAGGATTTGCGTCCCCGCCAATACACTGTTTGAGCAGCCGGCAAGCCGCCGATGTCGCTTTCCACTTAGCAAATGCAGTCACCGTATACATCTTCGGACTAACGCTTCGACTCATTGTTCCTCTGACGTGTCTGTTCTGGTGCACCGCACTTGAATACTCTCTTAGAGACACGTCAAGCAGTAATCATTCTTTCAGCATAAATAACTGCTGCCAAACTTGCAGTAAATCTATAGCATTCAAAACTAACGCTAGCACCAAGGCACTTTAGACGGACTGCAAAACTCGGTATCTCAACATACTGTGCTGCAATATGCAACAGAGGTGCAAGCAGGTGGTGGAAATTTACAGGTGAAAATATCCAAGTAATGAAGTTACCTCGTTAAAAAAGAAGAAAAAGAACAGGCACCTGTTCTGGACATACTACGCCACCACTTTGCACTTTTTTATGATGGACGATGCCCCCGTAGCGAGAAGAGCTGGTGACAGATGGCGTGCATCTAAGCCGAAGGGAGCGTGCGTAGAGCGCTCGTTGGCTATCTAGGGCGAGCACGGTGACTTCCGGGCCCTGCTTCGGGGATCATCTGCTATCGCAGCCTTGAGATCGGCCGGTGCTCCTCGACGCGGCAAACGCCATCTGTCGGCAGCACATCTCACTACGCGTGTAGGTTTAGAATTGCCCAAAACCAGACTTGGGAAGCAATCCGTTACAAGTAACGAGTTGCTTGTAATTCATTACTTTTTGTAAGTAATTTTGCAATCGCCACGTTACTTTTTTACGAAGGTACTTGTAACGTAATTACGCCGTTGCACAATCTTGCAACGCGGATTACTTTTAATTACTTGAAGCGAGGTGCCAAAACAACGAGGACACGGAGGAGTATGAAGCAGACAGGACGAGGCGCACTTTCAACCGAACTTTATTTTATGCAGTGAACACAGACACGCAATTACTCGTTACTTGGCAGTAAGTATGAACATAATGCAATAGCTTAGTGAAATCGGTCACCGAAGCCAAACGTTCAGACCCAGCTTTGCTGCAAACGAGCGATGCTCGCGCTCATGCGTTTTTCAGAACCGCACCGATGACGTGCGATCGATCAGAAAGCGACACCGGCGGTCGTGTCCTTTCACGATTGACCGAATGCTGACCATGACGCCAGCAAAGGATTCTCTTCGACGGAAATAAGATTAATGGAAGAACTGGCATTTCGGTGGTGTCGGCGGCGTTGGTTTCAGGCGCGTAATGATACCAAGCTTCCACCATGCTCATCACAAACACCAATCGAATCCTGTTGTTCGCAAGGTAATGACGTCAAGCAGAGCAGGCCATAGGGGGCGCCACCAAAAACACCTTCGCCGTTAACAGGGAGTATTCACGCCTGGCGGCCAGCAAGCTCTGCGTGAAACTGCTGAGCGGCACCGACGGCGAGCGCTACAGTTCTTCTGGAACGTGCATTCCGCATCATCAAGATTGCCAGTGTAGCAGCCCGATTAATTCTCAGCGCGTTGCCTTGAGCATGCGCTCTAAACATCGCCCTCAAAAAACGCCATAAGCTGATCAGTCCGTCAAAGCTCCCGGGAACGAGAGCGACAGGCCACGTAGCGCTTACGCTCGAAAGCGGCCCGTTACGGCGATGGGCTTTCGCAGCTCGGTTTCTGTAACCTCCAAGTCTCCCTAGCGAAGGTAGACGCTCGCTGCAGAGCGGCCGCGCCGCGGCTGCACCTGCAGGATTCTGGTGGATCTTTTCCAGCTCACCGTAAAGCCAGCGGGGGATGGCGCGTGTGGTTGCAGCGTTCGCTGCCTCGTCAGCTTATAGGTGAACGGAGCGCGCCGACACTTGTTCTCTTAAATACAATATTTTATTTTTGCAAGGAGTACCTGTAATCGGGATGGTATGAGAATGGAAAAGTAACGTGAAAGTGATCTGCACTGTAACGAGTAAAATAGTCCGTTACTTCCAGCGAAAGTAATTTGTAACGGATTCATTACATTCGAGGTTCGGCAATTTGTAATTGTAATCCATTGCATTTTTCAAGCAAACGGGCACAAGTCTGCTCAAACAGATCTCTGTTATTATTTTTTTTAACGACGTAATTTGTTTCCGATGTTTTCGGTACGTCTTCCACCTGCTTGCACATCTGCAGTAAACTGCAACGCAATTCGTTAAAAAACCGATTTATTTTCTGCTTTTTTTTTTTTTTTGCGGACCGTCTAGCGCGCTTTAAAACGTTGGTTTACATGCTCTAGTCTTTCTACATCCTTCTGTAGTTTATGTCCCAGAGCCGTACGTATCTTGCTGCTCCTTTTTGTGAACTGTTCAAGCATTCTTGCGTTATTTTGAAACAGCACAGCCTCAAAAATGCAGCTTTCGAAATTGTTTTTTCTCGGTTATAAGTCCAATCTCATATATTCTCGCGAGCTATCGTACAGGCAGAATGAGAAACAATAGGCTCGACTCGACGAGGAATCGGCCCTTCACATTTCAGGGTATGCGTCTCTCATGACTCACGCCTCCTTTCCAGCTATGTTCCATCGTGTCGCGCCTGCCTTCCTCGCTCTTCTCAGTACCCGCCTTCGTTTCCTTCGACAAGTCGGGAACACGTCTCTATTGCTTCCTGCTTCCGAATGAATGACAGCAATACCATGCCTGTAGTCCGAGTCTGTGTGTGTGTGGAGGACAGTGGACATGCGAACGAAAAACACACGGGTCAACTCATTAAAGAGCCTTCCCTTTTTCAAGCTGCAACAACAAGGCGTTATTTTATATAAAAAGAAAAATAAAACTGACGTTTTCTGAAACTCATTTCCGTACAAAGAGAAAAGAAAGGTTACGGTATCTGTACATTTTTAACCCGGCCAAATTGAAACATGCTCCAGTCTAGAGGGAACAATAAAATGAGACGAGGTTACGCTTGCATCCATTTAGTGAATTTATAGAGATCGAATTGCGTTGCAGGAAGGTGACGGCAGCGGGAAGTTATTCATAATTCAAATGGCATTCGTGATGACCACTACTGGCAGACGACACAGATTTTATTCTTCGTCGAATTTTTCATTGTTAATGACAGTCTAAAAACAAAGACAAGTGAATGGTGCGGAAAAAAATTCTAGCTGACCTAAAATTTTTTTTTAATTTGCCTCTTACAAAGGATTCGATAGAACTATCCCATAATAATCAGTACCTCGACTCCGACCTAATCAAAACCGTTTCCATGTATAAATATCTCAGTGTAAGACTAACATCGAACCTCTCATGGAATAAACGCACACTGACAGCCATACATGCTGACTCATCGAGAAGCTCTAGGCTTCATCCGACGTAACCTGCGCAGTGCTCCTCCACTCGTCCGCACAAATGGCGTACGACACGTTCATCAAACCAAAATTAGAATATGCAGCTTCCATCTGGAGTCCCCATCAAGCCTACCTCATCAACCACCTGGAAGCAGTTCAAAACGAGCCGCTCGTTCCATCTTTGTCCACTTACGGTTTTTCTGTCAGTGCATCCGCGTTAAAAGACAACTAACCTTGTCGCTTTTGCAGCTCCGCAGAACACTCTCTCGTTTCTGTCTTCTTCATAAAGTCTACTATCATTAGCCCCGACCTCAAGAACTCTTTGTTGTCACCTCCTGACAGAACATATTCTCGCCTTAACAACTCCTGCACAATCAAACGTGTTTCCGGTTCCACAAACGCATTCAATCAGTCTTTCCTTCCTCAAGCCATCTCCGACTGGAACAGCCTCCATCGTCTTCATCGTGGACCCAGAAATATTTCTGTCAAGCTTACGGATTCATTTCTCTTGTTATTAGTATTTTTGCCAGTTTGTACGATTAATGAGCTTGACCTGGATGTATTAATTAGCTTTTGTTTCTTCCTTTTCTTGTTTGTATAACATGTATATACCCCCCCTTATGTAATGCCCTAACCGGACCCTTAAGGTGAAAATAAATGAAATGAAATGAAATGGAATCGATTGATTGCGTATTCACATATTTTTCATCGTTATCTGTTTTCCAGCACTTCCTTTTTGTCGGCATATTTCGTAATTTACTTGACTGCGGAGCGAAATGAGGGTGCTCTGGACATATTCGGCCTGCGTTACTTAAGTTGACTGTGGTAATACATGCTTCCGCTGAAGTTGGCCAATTTAGGTAGGAGGCGCAATGCAGTTCACCCTAGTAACCTTCAACGCACGTCATACGTTATTGATGACACAACCTCACGCCGGTATGACGCCAATTCAGATCTAAAGCCTGGGGTCGCACTAGCTGCTTACATATCATACAAAATACAGTCTGCATACAGATTCGAACGCGAGTCACCGCGAAATCCGTCTTTCGAATGCCGCATGACAATGAGTTCAAGGAGGAAACTTGGCTCGCGGCATTCGAACCACGGACATTGCCGTGACTCGTGTTTGCAGACTGTCGTTTGTATGATGTATGCGAAGTGTGACCCCGGCTGAAGTGAACGGGGTGAAAATTAAAACCAGGAATAAAACCTTGTTTTTCGCAGTTCATGTACCCTCTATGAACAGATATAAAAATATGCAGCTGTCTGTATATGTGACCCACTGGTTTATCCTACGTATTTCAGGCTTAATGAACAATCTTGGTCTATGCTCTATTTTTAATCAAACTTAGAAGAACGCATTCATAGCCTGCGTGCATTTTGCAGCCGATTCCTTTATAAGTGTGTTAGTTATGCCAGACATGCAAGTTATGCAATTGGACGAGTTTTGATCACCTGTATGGCGTCTGGTCTTAAAACAGTTTTAGTTGGGCATGAAGTAGAGTAGCGTTAATGCAAGTTAATACAACCATTCGTTATATTCTTGAAGCTGTGTTGGTAAGGCATCCATTTTGAAGACTTTTTCGTACCGAAGAAACATGACTGATTTACGCCTGCCGAATGATACACGGGAAAAAACAATTCTTGCATTGCATTTCTTTTCGTACAATATTTTGCGCCCGATAGATTATTTTTGTATAAGGTGATGCTTAAAGCTTTTGTCCTTTGATATTTTTTCGCTCTTGTTGTGGTTTGCTCGTTTTATGTCATTCCCCAAAGAAGTTGCGCTTCATTTTGTTGCTCTGGTGACTGAAAAGTAGCATCGTTTCCGGTTCACATTTCAGGAAACCGACGGGTTTCGTTATTGGAGAACTCACCAATAGAAAGACGTCGTCGTTATACATCAAAGAGTGCTCTGAGTTTGTGTACTGTGTTTTCAGAATTCTTCTTGCTCCATTCAACGACCTACAGGAGTCCAATGAGTTACCGCTGTTTCCAATAAGAATTGGGAAAGGAAGAAAAGCAAACTTCATAAGACACGCGTTTCCATGCGAAACAAAGATTTGTAAAACCGCTCAAATTTTGAATGTTTCTAACTTTATTTTTTTGAAAGCAGGGAAGCATTTTTTGACAACGCAATCAAAATACAAGTTATTTTTTAACTCGCGAGTGTTGTTTATATCTTGGCGCTTGTTTGTTTAGTGTCTATCTTGTTTAAACTTTTATAAATTGAAAGAATTTTTCAGAAGCGTTATTGCATTCCAAGCGGCGTTTCTTTAGATCGAGGGCGCACGCGTCTGTTTCCAGAAAAGCGGGTTTAAATTCTGGATTCATATGCGACGAACATGTTTTTGAAACGAGTATTTTGAAAGGGCTGGTTGCTTCATCGTTTTTTTAAGCTCTACGATGACGCGGCGGTTATGTCTAAAGCCTGATTCACATGGTGACGATTTTGCTTGCGATTTCGAAATTGCGCCGTAGCTTGTGCGGCCACAAATGCGTGGTGGAGGATGCGGGGCTCAACGCCGCAGCTGCGAAATCGGAAGAAAAATCGCACCATGTAAATCAGAATTAGTTTGCGGCATAATTTTTTTTTCGTCGTTTTATATAAAGTGAATAAAAATGCTTACCAACGTGTATTCCACTCACGGTTTGATCGAAGTTTTAGAACTACTTCTCAACTAAGGGATCAATAAATCAGATTAAAAAAACTGGCAATCGTAGAGTGCGAGGGTGATTCCACGTCAGTGCATGGGATGATGGTCCTGGTCATAATTTAATTTGTTTTTTTTAAACATATATATGAAAGCCATGTTCTTAGGAGGAACATTCAGCTATATATGAATGCCGTAACATAGTTTTTCGCAAAGATATAAAATAGAGAAGCTCGAGGCGTGGAAATTGAGAAGATTTTACGATGCTACTTTGCACAGCCGTCATTTCCTCATCGAAGCTTTCACGTCACCATAATTTTTTAATATATTTTACAAAAGATATAAAACACATACATAAAAAATGAATATATCAATAATATATCTCTATGCAAACAAAAAAAATCAAACATGGCATAAAAACGCGTTTTAGAGACATATACACAATTTGTTTGCAAATAAATCATATCTTATAATACTTCACAAAACATATCAAAATGCACGTCTTTAAATATTCTTTAGAATATGTGTAAAAAGTATGTGGCCACCCTTAATTGTCTTTTCTGTTATTAACGCGGAAATGCAGCTGATTTTTCAAAATGTGGCAAGATTGAGCGTCAATACTTAAAAAACTCCATCTTTTTTTTAAACTCTTGTTGGCACTTTGCAGTGACTTGAACTAACTTGTGATGGCAAAACATTGAGTAACATATGACCTCTGAACGGGAAAAGCTACGACAAACCTTCACTCGGAGCGAGCTGACGTCTTCGCCATTCCGGCTTTGCCGCACAGCACCAAACATTTTGAACGTTAGTTATGGCACGTATTTTATATCTTTAAATTTTTTTTCATCAAAAGGGTGAGTATAATTGACGCGGAAAGGGACTTTGAGCTGGAATACCATTAATAAGCTCACCATTCACAAAAACAAAACAACCCCACTCTGCAAATTCGATAACTAGGCCTACATAAGCTTAAAACTCACAGTTGCGCTAGTGACCATGTATACATCCCGCTTTTCCAACCGCACTCAACAAAGTGTGGTTGGAAAAACTACTTGCTCATCGAACAGTGAACAAATCTGACCTTTTATGCCAGCATTGCTACAAATACCTCAAGAATGATATTGCTTTTCCTCACCACGTGAGTACATCAAACTCTTCTTTCCGGGACTCTGATGAAATTCTGGCTGAAAAAAGTCAAGACTTGTGTGCTGCTAGTCTGTCGGTAACATCATTGAAACCACGTAAAACCATTTTTAAAAAAAGGCGGGAAACGTATTTCAAGTTAAAACAATCTAAAGTGAGTTCTTTGATTAGAAGAAAGCTGTAAAGTGTTTATGAAGTGAAAACCGGCGAAGACAGTCGAGAGCACTGCAGAGATCGGTTTGACGCGTTCCGCGAAGCGCTCAAGGCATGCAGTTCCCACCAGGAACGCAAGCGATTTTACACGCTTCTGCCACCAAGCATCTCGAAGAAAGAAATATTGCGTCTGGTGCCGGAAGCGACTGCCAACATGATTGATAAAACAAGAAAACTGAAGCGTAAAGGTGGAGTATGGGTAACCCCTGATCCCTACATGGAGAAAAAGGCGAATGCCGAAGACGTTAGGGTTGCACTTGAGTACTACACACACGACGACCTCGCATGCTCTGTTCAAATCCCCAACAAAAAGGGCCTCGTCAAAGCCATGATCAACGACAACAAGACCAAAATCGCAAAAAGGTTTATGACCCGTTCTATTAAGGAAGCTTACCAGTCAAGAACTAGGCGTCTTCGAATTTTTTTCCTACGACAAAAATGGGTAAAAAGAGTCCCGGCACGAGGTGTGCGCATGCATATATTGCGTCAATTATCAGTTACTTTTAACGGCAATAACAAATGCCCCAAAGAAGACATTTACTGAAGACGACCTCAAGCGCATCTACATCTGCAGCGCTCCACAGGACGATCGCTTCCTGCGCCGTTGCGAAAGGTGTCCAAAAATGCAGAGCATCTCACTGCAGTCGCTCCATCTCGACGAAGACGAAGATCTGTTTCGCGTGTTGGGACGCCGGCGAACTCGTCAAAAAGGTTATGGACACTACCGCCTTCCTGCGGGAATTGGAGTCATGGAGCGAAGAGTATATGAGACATTCTTACATCCGTGACCTTCAACAAAGCTTGACACGTGACACAAGAACTGCCTTATCAACCAAGGCAGTGATGTTCCACTTCGATTTTGCGAAAAATTAGGTACTGATCTTTGCAACCGAAGTGCAGAGTTTTCATTGTAAAAAAATCAGCAGAACCCATCCTTTGGGAATGATTATCTACGTTAATGCGAATAGCATCAAACGGTGCGGAGTTATGCGCGTTCGTCAGGTGGCCGGCACACTCTAGATACGCCAGCCCACTCTTGAGGCGATTCTAAATTTGTTGACACTTTCACAGCCCTGCGCACGATCTCCGCAGCCCAGCACGTGCGTTTGTGTCACTTAGGAAGGCGAGCAAAGCACGCGCCATACGCACAAACACTCAAAATGGTACCGACCAGACTTTCTGGCGTCTCAGCTAGTCTCAACCAACGGTACTCTAAACGGTTGTTTATATCTTGCTCATAGGACGCGCTTTACAGCGCTGTCACAGCTGCTGGTGCGCGCGCGTTCCATGCACGAGGGCTCATTCCGCCCTCGTGAGGCTGAGCACGGCTGCTACATCACCCTCTCCCGAGCGCGGGGAGAGGGTGAGCTAGCGGCCGTGCTCAGCCTCACGAGAGCGGAATGAGCCCTCGTGCATGGAACGCGCGCGCACCGGTAGCTGTGACAGCGCTGTAAAGCGCGTCCTATGGTAAAGATATAAACAAGTGTTTAGAGTGCGTTGAATGACTGCCTTTCATAGCTCTGTGGTTAGCGCGTCTGCCTGCTGATCAAAGGGTCAACGGTTCGAATCCCAGCCGGCGCCGGTCTTTTTTATTTATTTATCGACCCGCGGCGTAAGAGGTTAGATAGCCAGATAGATAGATACATAGACGAAAAGTGCGTGAAGTAGCCAAAGAATGCTATTCGCATTAAAAACTCAAGTGTCTCTATTCACATGTGTGTTTACGTCCACGCAAGGCACGTAAAACTTTGCCGCTGTCAGCGATGACACGACACATGACACAGCTCACGCTCTTCTAGCCATAGAGGCCATAGAAGAGTATGTTGATGAACATTACCCAGTCCTTTCTGAAATAATTTTGTATCAGACGGAGCGGCGACGTATTTCAAGAACCGCTTCCAATTGCACGAACTGTCTCGGAAGCCGTACTCTTCGGCAAGACGTATCTTTTCAGTCACTGGACACAAAAAAAGCGATTTTGATGGAGTAGATGGTATTCTTAAACACCACGCAACGCTCACCAACCTAAGATCTTCGCTCAAGTCAACGATTGTCACCGTTGAAGATTTGTGGAAGCATACGTAAAAAAAATGAAAGCCGTTTACAATTCCCTGTAACGCCGAGCTAGAGCGCAGCTCTTGAGGAGGAGGAGGAAGGTACTGAGGGAAGGTATACTCCTCCTCATCCTACCAAATACTCCCTTTCTCCTCCACCTCCTCCTTCCTCCTCCTCCCTCCCTCCTCCTCCACTCCTTTCCGCGTGGTGCATTATGGGATATTTCCCATGATGCACCGCGCGGTACGCCGACGGCGACGCTGACGCCCTCGCCGGAAACGGGCGCCTAAGAGCTGCGCTCTAAAAAAGTAACAAATGTCTGCATGTTCCACCTGTCTGTGGAACGGGTTCGAGAGTTTCGTGCGGTGAAGCAAGCAGAGGGGACCACCGTGAAACCGGTGAGAGGAATCCAGGCATCTCATCCGTGGAAGTTATCATATGCCGAGAGGCCGGATGCATACATGCTCACTTGCGCAACTGAGAGTTTTAAGCTTACGTATGCATAGTTAGCGAATTTGCAGACTGGGGCCGTTTTGTTTTTGTGAATTGTAAGCTAATTAACGGTACTCCAGCTCAAAGTCCCTTTCCGCGTCAGTTATACTCACCCCTTTTGAAAAAAAATAATTTAGAAATATAAAATACGTGCCATAACTAACGCTCAAAATGTTTGGTGCTGTGCGGCAAAGCCGCTATGACGAAGACGTCGGCTCGCTCCGAGTGAAGGTTTGTCGTAGCTTTTCCCGTTCGGAGGTCATATGTTACTCAATATTTTGCCATCACAGGTTAGTTCAAGTCACTGCAAAAGTGCCAAGGGGAGTTAAAAAAAATGAAAGGTGGAGTTTTTTTTTAAATATCGACGCCCAATCTTGCCACATTTTGAGAGATCAGCTGCATTTCCGCGTTAATAACAAGAAGACAATCAAGGGTGGGCATATTATCTTTATATATTCGTAAAGAATATTTAAAGACGTGCATTTTGATATGTTTTGTGAAGTATTATAAAAGATGGTGTTATTTGCAAAAAAAATTGTGAATATGTCTCTAAACGCGTTTTTATGCCATGTTTGATCATTTTGTTTGCATAAAAATATTTTCCTGATATTTCTAATTTTTTGTGTATGTGTTGTATATATTTTGTAAAATGTATTAAAAAAGTTATGGTGACGTGAAAGTGTCGATGAGAAAATGACGACTGTGCCAAGTAGCATCGTGAAAACTTCTCAATTTCCACGCCTCGAGCTTCTCTATTTTATATCTCAGCGAAATAAAAATGGCTACGGCGTTCGTATATAGCTGAATGTTCCTCCCAAGAACATGGCTTCGTATAAAGTTTTAACGAAAATATCAAAAATATGACCCGGACCATCATTGCACGAACTGACGTGGAATCACCAAGGACAGTCTGCCAAAGTCGCTTGTTTCAATTGCTGACCCAGGGGATTTTAAGAACTCATTTATTGAATTTCGCCGCGAATAATTGAGTTATTATTTTGTGTTTTTCCAATTTTATTTATCTGTTCGTCGTTTTATTTTGCTATTTGTTTTGTCTTCATTATATTGTATTAGTTATTGTATTGTCGCGTCCTCGTGTAATGCCCCTGAATAATGGCCTCTATACGGATCAAATAAATGAAATAAATAAATTGATTCAAGCCGACTATTATCGACCTTTTTTCTAAACCATATATAGAAGGATGGCCTAACGCGCAGTGTAGAAACGCATTCCTGATTCCTTAAGGAATAGATAATTTTTAGAAGGACATTTGAAACATGAAAATGAAAGAAATCGCGGATTCTAAAATATCTTAGAGCCATCACTTCATTGACATTCGTTAGCCTATGAGATTGCAGCGCCCTTCAACAGGCACAATCAGGACCGAATTACAAACGCACTGACATCGTCACCGTTTGTCATAACCAAAGAATCACTGAACCTGCTACAGTAATATCTATGTATTCAGACACTCCTCCTATAGTCGCAGACAGCCTATCAAAACGGCAGGACATGGCCTATTATATTCAGGCTTTCTTGCTTCGTGATTGGTTCTTGGACGTCGCTTATCGGCCAATTCTGCGCTCTCATTAGTCTGTTGAGCGGTAATTAGATGCTGAGGAATTCGGGACACGCCGCACCCCGAGGTTTTCTTAAGTTGTCAGTGACTCTAATCTCGAGTAGAAGAATGCACAAGAAGCCGTCATCATTTTTAAAGGTACTAAATCACGGAGAAATTTATATCTTCGAATATCATCTTGTACCTTATGATAATGTTTTATGGAAATTCTGTTAAACGTGCGGGCGTCTCCATCATTTTTTTTTCTGAGTACAAAATATAGCGCGAGTGTTCGTTCCATTTCATCATGTTTGTAACCAGTGCCCGCGGGCGCCAACCTTTGGGTGAGATTAGAAACGCACGGTGTTTATGAGGAACTTTCTTAAAAAATTGGCAGGTCAAAGTTCAAGCTATTCTTCAAAGAACAAGCACGAGGTGTCTTGAGAAATGTCACGCACGAAAATTGTCTGACAAAGTCAGCCCTGTCCATAACATTTACCTTTTATTAGCTACCAAAGGCGCTTGAAACAGCACTGAATGATATATGAAAAACAAACAAACAATATTTCGGGATTATATCAACAGTCAAGGACAATAGCAACTAATAATTTATTACGAGTGGTACGAAATATGACTATTGTGTGATAGAAATCAGTGTTTATCGTGCAAACTTTCTTACATTTCACTACAAAAAGAAGAAGGTATTTTGATCTGCTAAAGCATATATATTCGTCAATATTTGTTCCATTCAGAATTGCGAAATAGCCTTCCGAGCTTGGAAACGCTAAATATTCAGGAATGTTGTTACATCAGTGCTCGTAATAAAACAAAATATAAGGCAGAAAAGGTGAAAAAGAAACCAGGGGCGGTATTCAGACGCAAGAGATTTCTCTGCACGGAGTTAAAATAGTAATTGCTGAATTCCTCAGTTCGTTAAAAGACATTAAAAAACAATAAATAAAGAACGGTATAGGCATGTGAAAATATCGTCAATGTATTCACGGTAAAGCTGCAGTTTTAGCGGATTATGCACTTAAAGTAATAGAAGCGAAATCAAAATTAAAGATAAACAAATAGGTAAGTTTCTACATAACCACGACAAGAAGGATTGCGTGTGGTTCAAAATTTTGCATAACGAAAATTGATTTCTCAGAAACTGTTCTGCTTAAAAAATTTAAGAATTGGGATTTATTGCTTGACGTAAATTACAAAAGCTAAGCTCAGCAAAAAAAAAAAAAACTAGATATTACAAACATCAGGAAGTTTAGCATTCCTATTTTAGTATGTTTTTCGTGAAAAGCGAAATTGAAAATATCTCCCAGTAGGTTTCTCAATGTCCCAAGTATAAACGAAGCAAAAAAACATTTGTGGCTAACATAAAAAGGGGACACATCACGAGGATATGTATAAAAAGCTGAACGAAGGCATTAGAAGTTTCGTTAATTGCCTGGCGCCAAATGGCTTCCACGCGAAATTACAACTGACCATAACTTGAACTGACGAAACCCTGGAATATCAGTGCGCTAGAAGTTTTACTTTTATAAAAGTACCGGCTCATATACTCTCGTTAAATTTTCTCGTTATGTTTGGTGGGTTGTTTGTTGTTTATATTTTATGTATGGTTTTTTAGAGATAGTCGTTTGCTAAACCCATAATGTGACCCACAGTGGTGTCTGGATGCAGGCATGTGACTAAAACTTTACTTTGGCTTGGGATAATCTTAAGTTTTCAACTAAACAGAGACTTATTGGAATTTCTGCATCTGCAGCAGCTTGAATTAGAAGTTTATTTGTATGTTCACTGATAAAGCAAGGTAAGGAGGTAGAAAAAAATTGAGGCCTCTACCCCTTGTAGTTTGCAACAATTAAACAGAATAGTAAAAAAAATTAGACACGCAGAAAAGAAGCGTTTGACACATTCATGCGTACTAAATATACACACTTCTCAAAAAAGTCAATAACAAATGTTAAATTATGCTCAACAATAAGTCATCGTAATTGTTTTACATAAAAATATAAAAATGCATTTACAAAAAAGTACTAATTGTACAATATTGGTACATTTTTTTTCTGGTAGAATACTCACTTTTTTGTGGTGCAGATTGTAACATTCCTGTCATTGTTAGCTCACGCTAAAAGTCAAATAAATCGCAAAGGATCCTGGGAAAAGTTGACATCTGGAAAAACGAATACGTAATCATTAAAGAAAAATATGGCTGTAGTTTTGTGTAAATTTTCGTTATAACACTTAGCTTCAACACAAATTATTTTTAACTATGGGTATACCTAGTAAACACTGGACATGCTGCTTGTTCGTTTCACAGTTCCAGTAAAAGAGGGACGTATCGACGGTTATTTTGTCTTATTATATTACGGTCCTATAGCGTTCCTACCTACGTGTCTACTAAAGTGTATTTATATGTCTATTAAATTCATTATTTAATTTAATTTATTTTACCTTAAAGATTCGTTCAGGGAATTGCATAAGGGAGGCGGGGGGGGGAGGGGGAGGGAGCTATCCATGTGTCACAAAATATACAGACACTGAAAAGCAAAATGCATTCAGAACTAATATTTCAAATGTTAAAAATTTCAAGTGTGTAAATTAAAACAAAAATTAATAAACTATTTTGTGTTTTTATACACGATTTAAAAACCTCCCCAGTCTGTAAAGGTGTTGTCAGTAGAAGATAAAACACGTAATCGCAAGTAATATATAGGTTGTGCTTCTCGAAAAAATACGCGGACAAGGAAGTATAAACGACGTTTCGGGCGGACGCCCTTCAAGTAAGATGGTAGGTTGTTCCAGTCATTGATGGCTTGTGGAAGGAATGATCGGATGAAATCGTTTGTTGAACCATAACTACGTTTCATATAGTGCAGGCATTGTTGAGGCGCGATGTTCGGCCAGGAAGTGATAACTATAGGCTACCTTCAACCAAATGCTTCGGTTACTCGTAGCTAGTCGGTGTGTTGCTTAGATATGCAACTGATGATGTCATCCCGCATTAGGAGACGAACACGTTTACTTATTAATTGCTGGTATTGAAATTATACAAGTTCAGGAGGTATTTATTTTCGAATTGCATGAATCCCGGCATTTCGGAACATTTTTGCATTTAAGCGGCTTGTGGGAAACGAGGGTGGAAGACGACGGGCCGGAGGGCACAAGACAAGCGATCGGCCGAAGAGACACGATCTGGCGCGTGACAGAGCGTGCTGCGCGAGGCTGGGGCAGGGCAGGAGCGATGGAGCCGGTCTGGCCCATGGCTATCTCCGAAGTGGTCCACCAGCGAGGTTCGCACCGGGACCGAGCGGTACGGCGAGCCCTGGCCATACCGGCCTAGGCCATGACGATCCCGGAGTGGTTCCGCAGCAAGACTCAGGCTATGATTGCCCAGAATGGCTAGCTACGCAGTGCTGGCGTGGGATGGACGATCCGCGGGCCTGGACAGGTCCGACTGCGAGCTCTGAACGACGGGCGACAACCAGGGTGGGCGGGCCCAAACTGCCGGCTCTGGAGGACAGGCAACTGAGAAGTACAGTAAACCCATTCGCTGTCTTCTCCTTATGTTGTGTCCCTCCCTGGGAAATGAGCGAAGCAAAGATCAACCGGACGGTGATTATTATAAAGCAACCCAACAGCGTGTAACACAGTAAAAATTACGGAAAATCCATTGGTGGATTCCTACGGAATGCCTTAGAGCAGGCACGTATCCAGGGTGGGCCCATGGGGCCCGGCACCCCCCCCCCCCCCGAAATCTTCCATTTTGTTGGGACCGCCTCTTCCCCCTCCCGCTCATACAGCATTTTGCCATGAGCGCCCCCCCCCCCCGAAACAAAATCCTGGCTACGTGCGTGCCTTAGAATGACCATTGGAAACGCCACACACGTGCCCCATTAGAAAACGCTAACGCTGACCCCTTCCCTTTTCTCTTTGGCTTTCTCTTTCCTTCCTGTATTTATTTATGCCTCTTTTTGGTTTCGTTACGGGGACAGTGTTAGCGTTTCCCGAGAGGGGACCTGTGTGGCGCTTCCCAAAGACCATGCTAACGGATCCCCTAAAAATCCGCCAATGGATCTTCCTGTAATTGTTTTCACCCCTTTTTTCTACTCTGTCAAAGTTCGTCGACGCCCTTCGGTACGGTCATCCATATCACTCTTGGAAAGAACCAAATCTCTACCACTCGTGGAAGAAACCGTATTCCTATCGCTCGCGCAGAAAATCGCATCCATCGTTTTAATTACACACATATCACAGCCCACGCACCGCTACTATTGAAACCCAGAGCGAAGAAAAACCGGCGACTGCAGAGCGGCAACTGAGCACGCCCGCATTCCACCGCGCCGCGGCGCAACATCTCTAAGATAAGAAAGTCATAGTGCTGAATGAGATGACACCATCGGAGAAGGCCAAAGCTGGACACAGGTTGGACACGATGATCCCGTCAACGTTCGGCTCAAACTTGACTAGAAGCCAAGCCTTGACGCAGCACTTGTTTCCAATCTGTGTCCTGCGTTGGCTTTCTTTGATCACGCTATTTCATTCAGCACTACGGCTTTGTTATCTAGAATGTGTTGCACAGCGCCTCCTCCTCTCTGGCTCCGCGCCAGCTGTGCGCGTGACTTTAGCGAAAACGAAAGGGCTCGTTTTGACAAAACCTGGCGGTGTCTATCAGTTTGTCAGCGCCGAGGAGAGAGGGAGAGGTTGACGCGTACTGACGTCAGCGCTTCGGACCAATGGGAGCCTTGGAGGCGTCACCCTCTCCACCTCCATTTTCTTTCTCCTCGACGCTGACAAACAAAAGACACCACTGTGTTTTCGTCAAAACGAGCGGTCTAATGCAAAAGCATTAAAAACACCCGATTTTTGGGAGAAAGACAAAACGGATAATCACAGATGTCTTCTCTGTGTTTATCCGCCCTGTCTTTAACGCTAGCTCGTGTCGCAAAAATCAACGTCGGCGTCGGCGAAACCATAAAATCCCATAATGCAACGCTTGAAGCCCTATCAACCCGCTAAATTTGGCGGAATAATTTTCCCGCTAAATATAGCGAAAGATTTTCCCGCCAAATTTAGCAAAACATTTTCCGCCAAGTTTAGCAGAAAATTTTCCTGTACATTTAGCAGGTCGATAAGGTCATGACGTCAAAACCACGTGTGACGTCACACGTTACGTGACACGTGAGGCTACCGACTAGACCACGCACACACGCTCACACGGATTGGGAACGAGCGCGGGATTTACATGAGAAGGCTTTGCGAACGGGGCCCGATAATGCCATCGCGTTGCACTCTTAAAGGTAATGCCCCAAGTGTTTTCCCCAATTTTTTTTTCCAGTTTTGGGGTGCTTTTATTATGCTCAACTACCACCACCTCGTTTTCGCCCTATCCTTTTGTTCATTAGAATATGTATACACTTTCTAGTGAGGCAGTTAGCACATAGCGCAGCTCCAGCGATATATTCGCATGAGCCGTTGATACAGGTACTTTATGAGAACAAACCTATCATCAGATTTTCTCTGTCAAGCCGTCAGGCTGCCTATGAAAAGAAAGGGTACTTAACGTTACTGGTTGCCTGAACATTCGTACCATCCTATCACGAAGACAGTGTGAGATTGTGGGAGCCACTGGTTCCCCTCCCCGAGAAGGCGTAAGCCGCGGACGTTCCGGCCGGAGTTGTCTGGCTTCGAGCCGGCGCGGTCCGTATCGTGTCGGAGAGAGCACGCCACCATGCTGGCTTACTCTCTCGCACTCCTCCGCGCGTCTCCCCGATTTCGGGGGAACAGCTAGATCGCGCGAAGAGAGAGTCGGGCCTGCCCTCCGAGTGGACGGCCGTGTGATCGGGGAGTCCTGGATTGGACTCCGGGCGACGGGTCGAGTCGCTTCGTGAGCTCGTCCGACCGGCGATGACTCAACGCTAGCGATTCCCCTGGCTCTGACAGTCGGCGTCCCCACAACCTGTGGACGTCCGTCTGCTGAGAGCCCTGGCCCCGAACTCCTGCGACGACGGGTAGCGGCGTGAGCTCGTCCGACCGGCGATGACTCCGCTCGCATTTACCCCTTTGGCTCTCAGGTCGGCGGGCGCTGCGGGCACACTCTGTGTCCACGGCTCGCTTGACCGCAGTGTCTTGTTGGGGACCCCTGGTACTCAATAAACGCTGTGGGATACTGGGATCATCGTTGTTGGCATGGAGTTGGCCGAACCCGGCGCGGCGACCGCCCACGCTGGTAGGCGTCGGCCGCGTAATGGGACGGGCATCGGATTCCCCTTTGAGCACCGGTCCTCGGACGTAAAGGTGCGTAAGCCTCCCTCCTTTTCATTCCCACAAAATGGCGCCCAACGTGGGGCCATGGCACCTATTGTTGTCGTGGCACTGCTCCGCCTCGCTATGCCAAGATGGCGGAGCCTCCTTTAGGAGGCCGGCTCCCTTGTGAGCCGCCATGATGCGAATCCCATCGGTGCCCGGATCTGGTGACCACATCCAAGAGCCAGCCCGGAAACCTGAGTGAGTCACGATTTATTCATTTTCTTTTCGTGTCTTGCCGCAGGAGACGTTTTATCGTACCTGTCGCCTCTGGTTATGGGCGTCGCTAGCAACAGTCATCTCACTGCCTGACAGTTGCTGACTCCGCTGCCAACCCCAACCTAGTTAGAGGGTTGTCGCCTCTGGCGGCGTCCTCAGAGCCTTCGTGCCACGGAAATCGCTTTGCATTGACCCCCGTGGGCCTCGCGACGAGTGTTGTTAGCAGCAAAGAGCTTCTGACGGGTCAGCGGGACAATCTGGGTTTGTAAATATGCGCGTTTCTTTGACACTGAGTTGTCGGACTCTCCGGGAGAGTCGGGCGGTGCGTCTGCCATTGACGTCGCCAAGTAGCTCGTATTGCTACCGACGGGCTCCGGGAGCCGCAGGCCACGCATTCGCCGGCGTCCAGAAGCAGTTTTCATACTGTGGGCGCGCGCGCTGTACGCCACTTGTATTGTGGTTGGCGCGAGGGTTTTCTTCGGGATAGATTTGTTTTGCTGACACCTTTGAGCTTCTGCTGATTTCCGAGAGTAACGCCTCTGCGTTGTAAGAGTGGCACAACGCACTAGAGACGAGGCGGCTTTTCCGCTACCTCGTTTTGTGCGCTTCGCTAGGGATGCGTGCAGCTCGAAGACTCTACGGAGTTAGTTGTTTTCGCAGTACCCGGCCCGGCTCCTGGTGCAGCCACCGCTGGCAGCGGAGAGTCGCCGGCTCTATTCCCGGCGACTTCGGTTTGCGTACGCAGGGTGCCATCTAATTCTGTTAGTAGCACCGTGTGGCCTGCCTTACAACTTGAGCCTCCCACCCTTCGGTAGGCCGGTTAATGTACGCAGGCAGCCGAGTCCAGATACAGTGAGGACCCGGCCAAAACCTGTTTTCGGGGACCATTGCTTCCCCTCGGTGGCAGTGTGTCGACCGAGAACAATGATCTCTCCCTTCGACCTTGCCATACTGCGGGTCTGGAGAGGGCGAATAGATATTTGCGGGGTGCTGCGTGGGTTCTTCTTTCCGTCATTCAGGAAGATGCTTGTGCCCCACTCTTCCCTGCCTTCCCCACTACGTGCGACGGCGGGGGACACGCCGAACGGCTGGGCGGGACCTGCCGGATGCGCGTCATCACTGACGCTGCCGGGAGTTTGCAACAGAGTTGGTCGTGGTTTGCACAGCCGACGGCGACCGGGAGCAGCAGATGTGGGAGGCTGACTTCCGGCCGATGCAAGATGGCCGCTGTCGTCCTTCTGTCGTCGGACCTCACCGAAGCGCCCAGCTGAACCATTCTTCCTGATGCGGGCCTGGTCACGGACGTCACCTGATGCCGGCCCCGAGGTGCGCCCTCGACTTCGGTGGCCGGCGTTCCCCTCGCAACCGGTCACCTGCACCCATGTCGCCTGCGCGCGACACCATGTCCGTTTCAACGGATGTTGGACCACGACGAGTCGACGACGTGCAGAGTGAGCCGAGCAACACCGCCGAACATCCACGTCTGCATGTGAGTGGTGCCTGGTATTTTGAAAGAACTTCGTGTCGACCCCTTCGTTTGTCCGACATCAGGGAACTTTTCTTGACTTCGTTCGACGGCACTGGAGTGCTTCGCCCCGCGAGTGCGTCGTGAACTCCGGTACGTTGAACATTCACGGCGGCGGGTCCCGGGCTGCCGCGGCCCTCGACTCAAGATCTTTTATTTGTAAGCGCGACTGACACCCGTGTTGTCAGCGTGCAGGTCTTGTATTTTGGGGGTTTGAGAGCCGGCGCTCCTTTCTCTGAAAGGGGTGCCAAATGTTTTAAGGAGGGGAGATTGTGGGAGCCACTGGTTCCTCTCCCCCGAGAAGGCGTAAGCCGCGGACGTTCCGGCCGGAGTTGTCTGGCTTCGAGCCGGCGCGTTCCGTATCGTGTCGGAGAGAGCACGCCACCATGCTGGCTTACTCTCTCGCACTCCTCCGCGCGTCTCCCCGATTTCGGGGAACAGCTAGATCGCGCGAAGAGAGAGTCGGGCCTGCCCTCCGAGTGGACGGCCGTGTGGTCGGGGAGTCCTGGATTGGACTCCGGGCGACGGGTCGAGTCGCTTCGTGAGCTCGTCCGACCGGCGATGACTCAACGCTAGCGATTCCCCTGGCTCTGACAGTCGGCGTCCCCACAACCTGTGGACGTCCGTCTGCCGAGAGCCCTGGCCCCGAACTCCTGCGACGACGGGTAGCGGCGAGAGCTCGTCCGACCGGCGATGACCGCAGTGTCTTGTTGGGGACCCCTGGTACTCAATAAACGCTGTTGGATACCGGGATCATCGTTGTTGGCATGGCGTTGGCCGAACTCGGCGCGGCGACCGCCCTCGCTGGTAGGCGTCGGCCGCGCGGTGTTACGGGCATCGGATTCCCCTTTGAGCACCGGTCCTCGGACGTAAAGGTGCGTAAGCCTCCCTCCTTTTCATTCCCACAAGCTTGAACTCATCTCATGAAGAGAAGAGTGTTCTTGACGCGAAGGGAGCGACGTTATTGACACAAATGCATGAGAACATGTCGAACGCTTGCTTTTCTACTTCGCGGCTTCAAACTAAAAGTCATTTTACATGCGACATATTCTTCGGAGAATCACGATCTTGATTTTCTAGACATACTAGACTTATCAAACTAACTACGATCTAGGATTCATCACTTGATTTTTTTCCATTTGAAGCAGACAGATGAAGGGAGGTTTGGGTGAATAACAGCGCCACCCTACAATACTCCAAAGTGTGAATAGTGAATAGCGTCGAAGATAGACTTGTGATAGGCTCAGGTGGTATTGATAGCTAAATAGCACCTCATTTGAAAGAATTTGACGAAGTCGTATCTCTCGAATGAAATGGTCTAGTGAATTTATTTAATGCACAACTACAGAGTTAGGGACGGTGGACCCATTTGAGGTGCTGTGGCTGGAAATTATAAATGGTGTCTAATCGTTTTAAATAAGGAAATATATTTCCACTATTCGGGAACGAGCCCCAACATCCAAAATATAAGTTTTATGCACAACACATAATAAGGGAAATTTAGAGCAATACTAAAGTACAATTCAAGATATCATATTGACTTTTTTCTGTTTTTTTTTTCGAAAGTACGAAGTAAACCCAAAGATTAGTTAAAACCTCCACCCTCCCCTCTCCCCTCCCCCCCCAAAAAAAATTAGTTTTTTGAATTTAGAATAAATTAAAAAAACTATTGTACACAAAGCGAACAGCACGTTATGCCCTCAACTTCAAAGTTTCCGTTTCGAACTTTTAACATAATCAATTGACAGCGAACGTTTTATGGATTGTGCAGTCAGATTCAAGCTACAGTCTGGCAATATTCCAACTAAAGCAGCGTGCCTCGCCTCTCAGAGAGATTCTATCTATATTTATTTTTAATACACAGACTTTACCGACTTTGAAATTCAACGTCGACTAGCTTCGCGCACGATTGCCAAGCCGCATGCCTATATCGTAAATATGGCTTTGCATTTTCATGACAGAAAGTGGCGAAAAGTGATTGATGCAGCACGCAGTTTCCCGAAAGTTGGTGGTCAATTCACTCTGCAGTGGAATAAATTTACGTCGAAAGAAGTATTTGCGAACACTACACAAACCAGGAAGGATGCTGTCGTTTTAGCGAAGAATTTATGGCGGTTGCGTGGTTGTAATAAAATAAGGAGTTCATATAAATAAGGAAATATATAAAGTGTCCTCGAATGTTACGAATGTAACCGAACAATCAGGGAAGTATATTTCACTCTACCGATGCATATGAATGGGTATCGGGATAATAAATAAGGTTGTGTTGAATTGGCAGCAATTTCAATCGCGTGATTTATAAATAACCTGATACAAGGCCAAAGCGCATCTACAATATACGCCATTCTCCAATGTAAACCGGGTACAGGGAGATATGTCATATTTCTGTAGGTTAGGCTTACACAGCGGGAAGTGCGTTTGCTTAAACATGGCGTCCTTTCCGCTGTAAATGAGATAAAAAATATTTGAAGTGCAGTGCGACTGCCATCTTAGAGTCCTCAGTCCGCATCACGCGATAGTTATTACGCAAAAATGGTAATTGGAGCTAGAATTTAAAAACAAACAATAACACGAGTCTTATGATGATAATGCAATTAATGCAAAGGTGCAAGCGAGCAGGACAAGAGTGACGATAAAACTCCCTGGAGAAGCGGAACGAGGGGGACAAAGGTTTTTGGAGATTTGTGTTTGTCTTTTGTCTCCCTTGTTCCCCTTCTCCGGGGATTTTTATCGTCAACAAGCCGTTAGCTGTTTATACAGCAGGAGTTTAGTCAGCCAGAACATGGCAACATTGTTACCTACTGTAGATGAGAAATTTAACCAGTGCAGTTCGACTGCTAGCCTGAGGTCTTTAACGTGCATCACTTGGTGTGAAGGCTCGAGATCTTGGCCAACCATAAGTCGAAAATGATCCCCTAGTGGGGGTAGCGAAAAAACCTTTTAATAAGTGCATAAGAGTTAAATAGAGTAACTTTCCATGGTTGAAAATATAGCACACGTGGTGTTTCGATTATGATCATGCAAAAATGTGTAAGAATCGATAGTTCCACTGGAACACGCTCGCTCTGGCCCAACGGCCCCTCCTCAGTAGCCTCGTATACCTCCCAATGAATGACCAGACTCTCTCTATATATGGCTTTAAGGTGTACTAGAACTCGAATCTGTGCTGGTGGCGTCGGTCTCTTTGAAGGAGAAGGTTGTCGTGTGGCCCAATCCTGCCGCAAGGTCCTGGGGTTCCGCTGCCAGTCACAGCGGGGCCAGGAGGACGGTCAGGTAGCGTTTAGCGAGGCTAGCATGGGGCGTGTTAGTGTGGCTTTTCTTATTATTTTGCTATGCGTGTGTGAAACGATATAATATTGTGTGGCTGCTAGCTGTCCCGAGGAGGCAAGGGAATCACAACAGTGCCAAATATGGCGAAGAAGAAGACGGAGCGGTGGCGTCTAGTGCCATGGTGCAACGTGCATCACAACACAAGCAAACAGAAGAACCCTTTGTTTCGGACGCCAAACGACGCCTCTCTGTTGACAAAATAAAATCGTCTGACTAAAAAAAAAAAAACTGCTGGAGAGGAATAAAAAAGACGTTTAGGATGAATGTCATAGGGCGAAATCTTTTACGTCACACAGATTACCGGATGGCACACCCCCGGTAATCCGTGTGACATCTGAGAAAAATCAAATTTCTCCAAGTGAGATTGCTCTTCACTAAAGAAAGGAGTTGAAGTTGCTCCATTTATCTTGCCAGTCTCGGTGTTTATTTTTATATGATGCATGCTTACTTGATGAAACAAATTCAGACATCTCCTGGCATATAGGATTTCGCTGAAAATTCTGAAGTAAAAACAAAGGAAGCTCGCTTTCAATAATTAAGGCTACACAAAAGAGATGCATCAACACCAGAACAAAAACTAGATATTTAAAGGTCTGCAAAACTTACAACAGCCTAAAAAATAATTAAAATATTTTTGACACTAAAGGGGAGAGGAACGCATCTCATATTATAATTATGCTCAAACTTCGTTCTCGAGATATACAATTATTTTTTCTTCAACAGCAAAACGAGAAAAATATTAAAGAAGCAAGACCATAGAAATAACTGACCGCTCCCAAACGCCCTTTGCGTTTTTTTTATTAATATAAGCCGTTCATATGAAGAGAGGGTGGAACTTATTTTTTCTCAGAACCGAGCAGACAAAACAAACAAATACGACCATTTTGACGTCGAATCAAGCATCTCTGCTTGATTCGCAGCTGTCAGCCGTCGGGTGGCCGTGCTCTGGCACACAACGCCTTCAACGGCGTGCTGGCACATCGCGACACTCTCATGGCCGCCGCATGGTACACCTCCCAATTCTAGTACACCCTACCATGGGTTCTGCAGCACGAGCTTTTGCTGCATGTGCTCCGATCTAGATCACACGGCCGCCGACGCCCCTTGTATTACAGATGCCATGAACGTTTTGCGAGCGTGATTTTTGACGATCGGAAGAAAAAATTTCCAAGGTTGGGAAAAGTTTCAAAATGTCGTTCTTATGACGTAAAAATTCGAGGATTTTGAACTTCCGAATTTTGGCGCTAAAAAATCGATTGTTTTCGATATTTCGAAGTTTTCGCACTATAATATTCGACGTTTTTCGGACATTTGAATTTATCACGCTAAGAAATACGACATATTACGAACGTTCAAGCCTGCTAAGCTCAAAAGTTCGACGAACATCGAACCTCTGATCAAACGTTCGACGAAGTTCAAAGTTTACCCTGATAGGTTCCAGGCAAGAAATATAAATAACACAATATATCAATGTGTGAAGTGTAGTGAAAATTACACTGGAGCTTTACCTAGTTGATCGTGCCCCAAACGACTCACTTTTAAAGCGCTGAGTGATCACTTTGGGTGGCCTCGGCCTCGTATCTTGTTCGTTCGGCTTCCACACAGAGCCTCTCCCGCGCACATTTCCTTAGAATGCCCGGGGTTAATCTGTGCGCCAAAAGATCCCTGCAGGCACGAAATTCAACCGAGGCGCTTCGCTGGGGCGTCCTTCATAGCCCCAATTTCATCGAGTAAGCGGCTGGTCGGGGAAAGACGCGGGCGGCGCGTGACGCTGATGCGCTACGAGGAATGCTGGATCGGTGCTTATTTCATTATCATTAGTAACCGAGTGCATTCTAGAGCGGCAAATATCTTCATTCATAGACGATGAAAACTTTCAAATACTGTCGAGACCGGTTATGACGAAGTCAGTGGGAATCGGAAAGCCCTTCGCAATATCCGCTATTTCGTTATAAACGGCTTCGGTTATAACGAAGTCCAAAAGAGGTATAGGAAATCGTGATCGCTTCGCTGTAGTCGCTATTTCGTTTTAACCGACTTCGTTATAACCGGTTTCGACAGTAGCATAAACATGATCAGCCCGATGACAACCGATCGTGACCTGACCAGATGTATTTTCAAGCGCCGGGGTGTCACCTTATTTAGTCTGGTTGCATTCTCCTCAACTTTGAGTTGTTTCGGGTGCTGTGCCTGTGTCCAGTGTTTTCTCCATCCCACGGGTCATTCTACCGAAAACAAACGCCAAGAGCAACTAAAAATTGTCGGGATTTTTGGATGTCATTATGTGCATGAGTAGTTCTGTATATTTAGTCGTCTTTACGAGCATTGCATTTAGGCGATGCTTGATCGGATTGCTACTAGTCTGCAAAGAAGTTGAGAGTACGTTCACCTGGCCGCCTCGGGGCACTTCGATGAACCGTTCGACCAGTTCAACGCTTGTTTCATAAGTTACGACAATAACGAGTAATACAGATAGTCCCGTTAGTACCGCAGCACTGAGAAGGAAGGAGCATATTCACAGTGCAAGAAAAACGGGCAACGTTTTTAGTAAAATTTGTTGCACATATCGCGATTTTTTTACATGAATCTATGAACCCTCAGTTGGAAGGTACGGAATTTGATATCCGTCCGCAAAATTGTGACTTCAAACTTAAAATCAAAACTTTCGACTTTTTCAAACTTGAACCTCGTAAAAACTAAAAATCATCAATTTTCTTTTTTGTTTATGTTAAAAAAAAACTTGAAATGTTTGTTTTTCGAACTTAATTTCCCCAAAAAATTCGAAATCTTTCAACTCGAACTTTCAGAATCTTTGACATTTTCGAATTATCCGGGTTTAATCTTCAGCGGGGTTCTAAAGTAGCGAAATTTTCGAATTCGTACCTTAGCGAGGTTAGAAAGTTTCGAAACTAGAACTTCTGGGAGGTTCCCGGCCTCCATGCCTATAGTACATGCATTAATCACTTAAAGAGCCGAAAGGCAGGGGCTGAGTAAAGACGGCAGCACAATGCGCCTTGTATTGTCTTTGCTGTGTCCCCGTCTTTTGGTGTTTTTGGTTTGTGCGCATTACACTACCACATGCCGGCATAATGCTCGTTTTAATGGGGTTGGGTTACGCCAACGATTTTTTGGTTCGTGAGTTCGAGCTTTGGACAAGAGGTTATCTGAGCTGTTGTGTGCTATTTGACATACGTGGATACCCGTGTCTTTATGACATGGTTATCGTATTCCTACAAAAGGATTCAGCATCTATTGAATGGTGAATTTGAGCTTGCTAGTCAGAGCGCGAGCTGAAATTAAAATGCCACTAATCTTCTGCCAAGACCGAGACAAGGACAATACTCAGGAATGCCAGTTGCCTATGACTTGTTGGAGTTTCGCGTCAGCGTCCGCTAAGCAGCCACGTGCCCGGAATGACGGGTAGTACTAAGTATCGCACACATATGGTCTTCGGTATTTTATATATTTCATATATTTGAGATGAAGAAACTTAGCTGCTATGATTACAGCTCTTGTTGCCAGTAGGCTTTATAAAAAAACTATATTTCTTCGCCAATTGATAAACTTATATATTCTATTGTCGCTGAACTGGAAGATATCAAAAATTAAGATCAAATAATTTGAGCATAAATTGTAAACTCAATGACAATACTGTTCTTCATGTCTTGGGACATACATCACCCGGTTGTGGCAAAAACGGTTAATGTCTTCGAAATTAACTGTTTTACCAAAAATATTGAGAGAACAAAAGAATTCTGAATTAGCGTGTACATATTTTGCGTTGTAGATTCATGCTACAGAGGCCTTGAATTAAGCAGCCCACAAACTTATCTTGTCTACTCTAGTATATCAACCCCCCTCCTCCTCCCCCCCCCCTTATCTTAATGTTTCTCTCAAGGACAAAAAATTTTACAATTTATTCTGCACTAATCACGAACCAGTTATTATTAGTGGATTGATGATCAGAGATGTTATTGCGCGCGCGCACGCACAGGCACGCACAGGCACGCACGCACGCACGCACACGACACGCACACACACACACACACACACACACACACACACACACACACACACACACACACACACACACACACACACGCACACGCACAATACGGATGAGCCATTATAATAGAGAGGTCGGGAGGAAGCGTATAACTTTATTGGGCGTGCTGTAGACGCGACATGTGTCGAATGTTCGTGCTATTCACCGAAAAATGAACTACAGTCAATGCTTCGGACAGCCCTGCCCAATCACGAGTATGTCAGAAACCACATGGTATACTGCTTCAAGGTACGCTTGAGTATGATGGAGTAAAAATCAAAGTGCTTCTTCAGGGACCCGGGATTAAATCTAACAGCGACCTGTAGCATTGGTTGTAGGCCATTGTAAACTCTAAACGAACTATAGGAGTTTCAAACCTTTTGCAAAACATATTAATTCCTTCAGGCTTATGTGAAGCTTTGCAGACTCAATTTGTTTCATCTCGTTGTCAGAAAGGTCAGAGTAACAAAACGGCAACAAAATGGCAGACGTTTTTGTCGGGTTCCTTCCAGATGGGGAAATAACCTCTGGATGGAACCGACCCTCATCTCTATTTATCCAGTGAGGCATCGCTCCACCGGTCTCGTTAGATCACATTCGTCGCTGATCCAGGGAAAAGAAGAAAGCAGGCAAAAGCTTTTGTTCTCGACAAAAATAAGCGACACAAACCTAAAAAGTAAAAAAAAAAAACTAAAAGAAATGCTAAACTTAGAAACATGTTTCTGTGGCAGTCATTCCCATGAGTGACCCGTCAAGTGTTTGTCCTACATGTGTCTCCGCATTGCTGTTACATTTTATTATTTGGCCATGGACAGACCAAGCCCTCGCCTCGTAGCTGATAAACCTATCGCAGAGTTTTCACCGCCAAATATTATTAGAGCCGTCACGACAAGGTAAGAAAGGGATATAGGATAAAAAAGGAGACTGATCCTTCTAACTTCTTTTTTGCGAGAGTTGGTGAACCTTATTTCCTGTTTCGTCCTACGCAAGAAGCGTTGATATCGTCGAACGAGTTCTTCGGTTTTCCTCTTTATTGTTAAGGAAGAAAAAAAAATGATTACTGTTTAGTCGAGGATTTGTTTACGCCGAGGAGAGGTGACCTGTGAAAAGCTATAGGAAGCCTTCATGTGGCACCCTCATGAAAGCAAAACTTGGGCAGATTGCAAAACAGCGTCTCAGCTGAAACTGAGTTAAAGAAAGCGCTGCAAAAGCTGGGACGCGCGAGCGTCTTGAGACGCGGCTTGAGCCCCGCTCAGCTCTTGCGTTGGCTTTGGCAGTGCTCTCTTTTCCCCGGTCTCAGCTAGACGCTGTTCCTAGTAAATCGGCCCTGGCGATTCGTCAGCCAGAGATTAGCGCAAACCACGGTGTAAGCAACGTTGCTAGATTACCTCAGCTGCGTAACTCCTGCGGAGCGGGGCTTCCCCTTAATCACTTCAGTTTGCCTCCCGTCGTTCGAAGCGCCATCTAGATTTTCGTTTCACAACAGTGCGTTCCATAGAGCACAGCTGAAACGCCATCTAGACGCCGTGCTTCAAAACGTACGTATCGCGTAGAATACGCTGTAGTTACCATAGCAGCCGTCCGGCGCGTCGAACGACGGTAGGCCAGAGCTGTTTTGCGGCTAGTGCGAGCAGCGTCGTTGAGCAGCAGCGGAGCTAATCTGAAAACGTCTGTTGCACAGACATGCGTCTTTGAGTCAGTTCCGCCCGACGCGGAGCGACCAGATAGAGTCTTCCACGAGCGTGAGTGCCCAACAATCCGTGACGAACTATACTGCTTTCAGCCGGTCCAGACGCAGCCTAGCCACGACGCGCGAGCCCGAGCTTTCAGCATCATGCCAAGTACGCGCTCGTACAGGCAGCAGTCGGGCCCATGCTCGCGCGTAGCCTCGCTGCTCTGGACCGAAGCTGAACGAATGAGCGTGCTTCGGCGAAACGACGCAACTGTGAAGAAACATAAATAAAATATCCCGTTGCCTTGTCATCAGACGAGCACGAGCTACTTGCTCAAGGGTGTGCGACGACTGCGCAAGAGATGCCATGGTAACGAGATTTGTTTTAAATGTTTTTTTCACCGTTGCGTCGTTTCGCCAGCGAGCGAGGCTAGTTCGCCGCGGGATGTTGGGCGCGCGTATGCGCTCGTGAGCGGACTTTATCTAGTTGACCGCGTCCCATTGTTCCTAGAGTCCGTGTCCTCACCTAAGGAGTATATATCTTACACTACGGTGCAAACGCTTTGGCTTACATTAGGGTGCCTTCACGTGTGCTTTGCTTGGGGTGATGACATCTGGCCATTTGGTTCCGAACGCTTATTTATTTTTTTATTTATTTTGCTCGGCAGCGCACGAAGGAACGCCTCACCGCACGCGCTCTTGGCGCTGCTGTCGGCATCGGGCACTACAAGAATGCCATCACCCTAAACAGAAGGACATTGAGGCGCCCTAGCTTACATCCATTCCATCTAGAATCTGTGTGTTATTGCCGTTATGTTAAGGTATGAATTAACTCACTCTTTTGCATGCCCGATGTCGCTTAGGGCGCGCCATTTAAAGCATACTTCAAGGTGATATGGCGGGCTCAAAATACCAACATTGTTCCACAAAACTTCGATTATATACATCTCACCAATATTCGATTTACAACTGCTGCTGCAATGTCAACCATGCTCTATGACCTTACGCACAACTTTAATAGCTGCGGCTGTTAAGAACGCGTTATGTATGAATGGAAGGGAGCGTAACCAAGGTTGCGTCGAAATAGGTTCAGAATTTTGCCACACGCATGAAAGCAAGTTGACGCCTCGAGTTCCAGGAACAAAACGACAACTCTCAAGCCAAAACAAACGCTGTTTTGTTAAATACTTGTCGGCCATCTCCTAAAACGTCAGCTTTGTCTGCTCTCTGTTTAGAGCACGGCAGCAAAGTTACAAGGGTATTGCATGTAAACTGCTAGAATATATCCTTATATAAATTATTCTGGAGTGTTGTAATTTTTAGTTACATACCTAAACGTCAGGTAAGATAGTCTGACAATGGTTTAGTTATATAAAAGCAAGAAAAATAACTTTAAAATAAGAAAAGTAACCGCTATGAATGATGAAAGTTTGAAGTCTTCTCAATAAACAGGTTCGACACATATTTTGCGACAGTAATCAGAGCAGCGAACGCAGTACACTGTACCTTCTGGTGTATTTTTATATAACGGTGTTACTATTCTCAATTAAAATTACGTTTAAAACAGCGCAACAAATTTCAGAGTTAGCTTATAAAACCTCACTGATAGTTTATGATATACAATACACTGTGAGGTTCCTTACTTTCAGGTTAAAATATACATCTGAGTTTTGAGAAGGTGTTGTGTTGTCCCAATTTTTGTCCCTAGTCTCAAAGTTTTTTTGTGTTTTTTAACTATGAACGCATGCTTTTAGCCATTACAGATACTCGAACCTACTCATACTAAGTTTTTTAAGCGTCCCTTAAACGAACCGCCCTGTTTTGACGTGCTGTAGTGCAAATACTGAAATCGACAGTTGCTTGCAATATAACATGCCGTCGGCAGCACGAATGTGCGGAAAGTTCAGATTTCAAAGCAACGAGGAAAAATTGTTGCTACATACTCAACACATAAACAGATATAAAAAAAGTATACAAAAACCTAGAGCTTGTTGCGAACTCTCACTTTGGTTTCTCGTCCGATGAATCACGTATGCCTACCGAGCTGTACAGATGGGAATAATTAAAAGAAACGATCGACTGAAAGAAGAAAACGACCAAAGATCGCAGCAACGAAAGCATATTCTTGTAACTTTATCGACACGTCTGACCCAGCAATTAACAATTTTTTAATTTCATAACATTATCAGGATTCGCCTTCTTCAGGCTATATCGAGTATATTGCTAAGTAAGAACAAAACACACGCTTTGTTGTTTCTGAGGCCAGCGATTGTCTTGAAAACGAAACGATTTCAAAAGCAATCCTACTTGACTGGCTTTGACACATAAACGCTGAAAAGCAGCACAATCCCCGTTTTGAGTGCAAAAGAGCCCCAACTGATATTTGAATGAAAAAGCTTTATTTCGATTTAGTGAGGTTTTGTGGCGAAAAGAAAATAATGCCTGTTAGTCGCTAACGGTGTCCTATTTCCTTAATTAATGGCTACACAAACCTGTTGATGCCAAACTCCGTCGAGAATTGTACGCAATGCCCCGACGTTACGCCACGGTTACTTTGCAACCAAACCTTTCGCAGCTGAATTCGGGTACGGCTCAACTACGAGAGGTTAATACCCATGTTGTTGCGTAATTTGATGCTGAGGGAAGCAGGCTAGTGAATACCCGTCGTTTAAAGTTCCTAACAATTACGACACAGCTCAATTTTTCGAGTCATTGCGCCACTGGAAACCAAATTCGACTCTTTAAAAGGTCACTGAAGATATTTTTAACCCGTAGTTGACAACGGAGATTAGTGAAAGTGTGGACCGCACAGTGACTGACACACTGATGTGTCATGCCACAGTGTCAACAAGGGAAAATGGATTATATCTGTTTTGGCGACGCAGTAGAAATGGTAAGACGAATGATAGGTGAACTCGGGTTCAATTCTGAATCCACAGGCGCGAGCCTGTAGGATTGTGATTTATTTGTTTATTCATTTATTTATTCCATACTGCGGACATTAGAACGGTCCAAACAGGAAGGGCAGTAAACATATAAAAAATACAGTAATACAGCAACTAAAACAACTCAGCAATGAACAGTATACAAAAAATGAAAGCAAGCCAGATTTCAAAGAAATACAACCACACGCACCTATTGCTGTAATCCTAAATAGATTAAAGGGCTGAAACACGCACAGAGAAGGAAGAGAACACTTCTAGGAGTACATTTTCAAGTGATGATGCAAAAGTATTTGATGATATAATATCACGGGTGAGAAAATTCGGTTCGTTAACTGTGCAAGGAAAAAGGAAAATTTCAACAGATTTGAACGAGCGAAGTATGGTGTTAGAGAATGCTTATAATGGCTTCTAGTACGTCTTGTTGCGAGAGGTTTAAGTAACGTCTCTGTAATGAGAGATACATTTTGGTTATACGACGATGTTCCAGGTTGGTATTGTTTATATTCATAAGGATGGTCGGAGAGCCAGTTCTTTGATATTTACTGTATATGAATCTTACGGCACGTCTCTGCAGTTTTTCTAGGGTTTGAAAATTAGTTTTTGTGTGAGGGTCAACGATTATGCTGCAATATTCTAGCTTCGGACGAACAAGCGAATTGTAGGCTAATCATTTTACACTCGCAGTAGTTTGTTTTAGTTTGTGTCTTTCCAACCCCAGTGTTTTTTAAGGATGCAGAGGAAATGTTTTTGTTATAAGTCGACTAATTCAAGTCTTTTTTAATGGTTAATCCAATGTATTTTATTGGTCAACCTGGGAAACGGGAAAGTTATTTAGCTTGTATTGAAAACTGAGCGGTCTATTTTTGTTTGAGATCTCAAGACAAACAGTTTTTGTCGATATTTATTCTCATATCCCATGTTTCACACCACTTCTGTACATCACTCATAGCAGAGTTAATTAATGCTTGCTCGTCAGGCGAAAATATTTCTTTAAATGAAACTCAATCGTCTGCAAATAAACATATATTAACCAATTGATTAACAACTGAAGCGATATCACTAATGTGAATTAAAAATAGTCACAGTCCAAGAACACTTCCTTGTGGCACCCCAGATGTAACGTTTAATATCTCAGAGCAATTGTCATTAATTTCCACAAATTGCTTGCGATTTTAGAGCGTAGCTCTTAGGCGCCCGTTTTCGGCTTGAGCGGCGTCGCCGTCGGCGTCGGCGTCACCGTCGGCGTAACCACGCGTTGCATTATGGGACGTCTCCCATAATGACGTCACACGTGACGTCATGTGTGGCCCGCGTTGCATTATGGGACGTTTCCCATAATGACGTCACACGTGACGTCACGTGTTGCCCGCGCGTTGCAATATGGGGCGTTTCTTAATGACGTCACGTGTGACGTCAAGGGAAGGAGGAAGAAGGAGGAGGTAGGAGAGAGAGGAGGAGCTGGAGGAGAGAGGAGGAGGAGGAGGGAGGAGGAGGAGAGAGGACGAGGAGGGAGGGCGGTCACCTTTCTGAACGCAATAACTACCCTAGCTGTAAACCAGTCGTTAAGTAGAGCACCCGAAGAAAATGAGACTCGAAATATTACAGTTAAAAAGCACGCCAATAGCTTAACATACCGACGAAAAAAATGCGTTGGGGATCTTATTAGGACCACAAAAAGTTTTAGTCTTTAAATTCAATAACATGAAAAATACTCCATCGTATGATATGAAATCTGTGTGTAGGAAAGGTGACACGTCAACAGTGGGGCTACGCTCATGACTGAAGAAAAAAAAACGATTGAAAGTAAACATTAAAATGCTGCGCAATTTCACTACAGTCTGAAACTAGTCAGCCCTTAACTTTGATTTGTTCAATGGGCTTGTTCTTTTCACTGAGATAATTCCAGATCTTTTTAGGATCATTTATCTGGAAGCTAGGAAGGGTATTTGGAAAATATTGATCAGTGGCATTTTTAACCTGTGTCACTAGTTCAGCTTGTAAGTCCTGTATCAGGTCTTTATTACAATGTTTTATTTTCTTAAGGCGCTTAATTCGTTGCTTCCGGTGTATAATTCAACGATTAATGCAAAGGTTAGGCTTACTAATAGGGTTACGCTTAGAGGGTACAAAATGACCTGTGCAATGACTACGAATGACTTAAATCGGTTCCAGAGAACATGTACTTCTGAGTCCTGGAAGTCATCCAAACACATATTTAAAAAATTGAGGACGCTTTCTTCGTTTGCACATTAAACTTCTTTTAAAAGCAGTAAACTTTCGTTTATCTCTTTGCAATTGTTTTGCCACACAGTAACTGAAACACACAAGCTTATGATCAGAGATTCCTTCCTCAACAGATACCAGGTAATCATTTAAAGAGTGTCTAATAAAAACAAGGTCTAAAACTGAGCGACTAGTGCCCTGCTCGCGTGTTACTTCATTCACAACTTGGACATGATCGTAGGTAAACATGATATTAGAAATTGACTTCAACATTTTGGCATAAATTGGAAAATAATTGTAACCACTCTACACCAGGGAGATTTGAAATCCCCGAGCATGACCATTTTAGACGTAGATCCGCGCCAGAAGTGTTCGTTCACTTGGGACATATCGGCTGCTGGAGAAAATTCTTCAACATCGCTCAACTCCGTCGTCGCCGTCGAATTATTCACGTAGAATCACTCGATGAGCGATGAAAAAGAGAAGGGTAAAAATTTTTATTCTTTTTGCAGTTTTGTTTATAAAAGTTATTTTGAAAAGAAAAACAAAAAACTTCGCCTAGCCTAAAATATACAAAAAAAAACCCTAGCTTCTTACAGCCTTGAAACCTATAAGTTAGAAAATAAATGTTTATGTTTTTATTTTCCTCTTGTTTACTTAAACTAAAGCCCCAATTTATTTATTTTTGTTCACCAAATTTGTTTAGGTGTGTTATTTCTTCCCTCTTTCTCAATTTCTTCACCGTACCTTTTTCTATTTTATTTTTTTATCAAGCTTCCTGCGTCATGGTAAAGTTTACTATTTTTTTTAATACATAATTTATGATTCATATTCCGCTCTTTTGTGCTTGGCGATGAAAATGGCTTGGCTCGGGACTTCCAGCTTTCGCAAAGACAATAATTTTGCCTTTCATGCAGACAGTATAAAATATGTAGCAAGGGCAGCCCGCATGCCAAGAAGTGACGCACGCTGCGAAATTATTGAGTCCCATCCAGCCACAGGCCTACGGAGATGGCAAAGTTGCAATCTGATGCTCGCACGGGGAAATCATCTGCCGATCGTTGAAACGAACTCGGAAGCAGAATATACTTCTCTCGAATAGTGCATGCGCAACATGCAATTTTGATAACTAAGAAAAAAAAAGTCAATATACTACATATTTTTCCACGCGTTGCTTCAATTTGTCTCACTCAGCTCTTCTTTTTTCTTTTTTTTTGTAGTCGAGTTTGACTTGTAGAACTATACATTGCAGAACTCTGCTTTACTAAGAAAAAGTGTAAGAAAGAAAATTGAAAACCTTTTTCCTTTATTTCGAGCGTTGTTTTGAATAAAAATACATATAACTTGTGTGTTCAGCAGAACTCTGAGGAAGTTCTCAGTGTCACCCAGCAGAACTCTGTACAAGTTCTCAGTATCACTCAGACACTCAGCGGTAGTGATGTGCTTTGCATATTGATATTGAGCCGAGCGGAGGAAACGTCAATTGACGTGCCAGTTCTCTGACCTTCGAGGTAGAATATGGCCACTCAGAAGATTTACAGAAGAGCAATATTTCGATCCCGAACTGTACATTCTTTCTTTCTTTTTAAATCTCTTTGTGCGTGGTAAGAAACGTATTTATCACGGCACAATTATTTCTGTAGGAGTCAGCGGAAGTCAGAAGTGCCGTGGGCCTTAGTTAATGAAACAATGTTTGCGAAAAAAGGAACAGTGAGAGAGAAAGAGAGAGAGAGAGAGCGAGAGAGCGAAACAATTGAAGCAATGATTTTGCATTGTTAAGAATAAGGATAAAATAATGACTGAATATTTTATATTGAGCACTGCTTTTACGATCAGTTTGATATAATTAAATAAACACTGAGAATTAGCAAGCGGCCGCAGACTTACCACCCTCGTAACGGGTACAAAATCAAAACCTGGTGGCGGCCTTGTTTTTATTATTTCGAATATCTTGTTTGAGGGAATAAAAGCCCACTTTAAGAACTCGTGCGTCGGTACTTTCCCGCAAATCACCTGGAAGAGCCAATCGCTACAATCTGTAGAGGGAGCTCGGCGAACGGCAAGCCAGCAAACATATTTAGACCTAAAAGAAACGGTCTGAGTTGTGACTCTGAGCATAAAGGCTCGTTCACACTTCTTGCAACCGAGTACGACCGAGAGAGACAAGACCGGTTTTTAATCCTGTTACGACGTCTTAGGACCAGCTCCGCAGCAGCGCGCCCGGTCCTAAGAAGTCGCAAGAGGATTAAAACCGGTCTTGTCTCTCTCGGTCGTACTCGGTCGCAAGAGTGTGAACGGGCCTTAACGTTTCAGGTGCTTTTGTCCTATTGACTCTGATAGCGAAGACCCTTCATAGATTCGGTCGAGGAATTGCTCGATGTCGCCCTTCATTGAATACGACATTGGATGAAATGGCACATACATACATATAGCGTCAGGCTATTCTCTCCTGTTCATACATCCGTGCAAGCAGTTAACATAGCTTTGACAACTTTCTCGGTGATTTCAAGCTTACAAATCAAAAGTATTTTGATTTTTTTTTTTGTGTTCAGAAATGATTCTTTTTTATGCAGTCTGAACGACAGGGACGGTACCTCAGTTGCCTTCCCCGTGATCAGCGTCGCTTCAACGTTGCTGCTCACATGACGGCTTTTGCAGCGCTCTCCAGTACGTCTTGCTGTTCTGTTAGGCCGCGGTCACACATGCGTCATACAAAAGGCACGCTGGTCGCAGCAGACGCGATGAAAGAATTATGTGCAGACATGCCTCAAGCACATGTTCGAAGCATGCTTGCTTTATGCATGACTTCGAGCATGTCTGCAAACAGTCTTTTGTATGACCAATGTCACGGGACCCTCAAACAAGTTCTGAGAATGCGCTCTAAGAAAAATAGCCGCCCGAAATTGACGAGCTTTTTAATGGACGCCCTGGTAATTCAATGGGAGGAATAAATTTGAAAAACTATTTACAAGATCGATAGCCTGAAATGAAAATGATTGCCCCTGAACCCTCCCCCCCCCCCTTTCCCCCTTTCTCCCGCCTGTGATATCACAGAGGGCTGCCATTGTCTCACTTGTTTTACTTCTCCGTGCAATTTTGTTCGAAGAAACTGTGTGCTCTATGTTGCAGCTATAGTTCCCAAGAATATCACACTTTACCAGACATAGCGTTTACTGCCATCATTTACCTGGGAGATGACGATACCCAGATACCGACAAACGATGTCTGCGCAGGGTTATGGGCGCGTGACATGTCTGGCGAAAGTTCGCGGCTCTGCGTTAACGATGTGCTGCAACCGTTGCGGCGAATCGTTAGCGAGTGTTCGATTCGTGGCAGCCGCTGTCTTCACGTTTTGTTATTCCAACAAACGATCGCAGCCGCCAACTGCCCAGAAGCGAGGCATTAGGACCCTATTCCACACGTCTTAGTAGGATTTGCACAGATTTTTCGCCCATAATGATCCGCCGCACAAAAAATATCGTTTTGCTCCGCTATAAAAAAAAGAAAAAAAAGGAAGTTAACAACATGAAATATTCCTACAACACTGGTTCTCAACTGGAGGTCCGCGGACCCTTTGGGGTACGCGAAGACGTCCTAGGGGTCCGCGAAGCCCTGCCTCCCGGCAATAAAAGTTGTACTTTCTTCAGATTGAGAAGAAACGTTCCAATTTTCGAATGAGTTTTCTCGTCTATTTGACAATGATAGAAGTCTACTTCACACAACTCTTATTAATATCCATTTATTAAATCATTATCACGATTAACCTATAGTACCTTCCCTCTCCCCTCACCCCAAACGGGGTCCTCCATCATCCTCGCCGATCTAGGAGGGCTCCGCAAAACTTCAATGGTTGAGAACCACTGCCCTACAACATCCTCCGGTTTGCGATTGTTCTCCGACATGTTGAGAAACGTTCTTCTATTGCGGGCCTATTTTAACTCGATGTTCTTTGGTCGACGTTGCTACGTTTGCTTCAGGGTATGAAATGTGGCCGACGTACGCTAGAATGATCAGCCCACAAGTTCCTTGTCATCTCAATTTTTGTTCTTCTTTTACTAGAGGGTAAGCCAATAAAATAATGACGCATTGTCACAAAAATAAAATGTTATGCATTGAAGAAAGTACAAGCCTCCTTCAGAAGCTTGATTGCTGTGCGCATTCTTCTTTGTTATACCGCAAGTCAAAACGCATTGGCACCATCTTCATTTATTTGCGATTTTTACATTGTTTTGTGTTGTTGTGAGGACAAAATTGTTTACTTCTTGTAGATTTACTTCCCATGCATTACCTCCTTTTTTTGTCGTATTAGACAACATAACACAAAAAAACGTGACTCAAAATATTCAGTAAAAAATGCGACTGCAGCTTTTTTGCGAGGGACATTGCTTTCCTTACTGTTATTGGTGTCGCTCTTTCTTTCAAAGTACGACACGTGTCGCTGTGCTCAACGTAAAGAAAGTAGTTTAGATGGAGAAGTTTTGGAAGAATATGAGCTGGCAAGATGTCTTTTTATACGTTTCTGGCTACTTTCTGGTCGCGAAATTAAGCCTTGTCGGGAACTGCTTTTATATCTATGTACGTTCGAACCAAAACGATACAAAATAATATCACGTGAGGGATAGACGTGGAAAAAGAACACAAAAAGAGCTATGTTGACTTTGCGGCGTAATTTGATGACAGGTTCAGTTTGTTTGGGCAACATCGATTTGATTTTCTTGTACTTCAGGTATGTCCTGTATCCGCGCTAAAATAATAAAAATAGAGAATCGCGGTACAGGAAAGCACTTTGAGAAGGAACTCCAGTGGAGGATAAAAATATTTATTGAGCTGTTTATTTTTTTCTTGTCACCGAATACGACGTTGCAACATGTGTACCGTGTGTGCTCGTGTGGTCTTTGTGCAACACCTTTTTTATGTTTTCAGAAATAATATTTACAGTTGAAGGGAACATTTATCTTCGTAATCACAACAGAGGTGGCCAGCTCCGTTAAATGAAACTAGTACCGATATGATTTTGTTTTGATCACACGTATCCGCTTTTGGACTTGACAGTACAGTAGTTCCGGCTCGGCTTTAAAGGAATTGCGGCTGTTAGATTTTAGCCTCTGATATCAAATGTGAGGAGGGTAAAAAAAAGGGTTGATTCGATAACATGTTTTCTACGTGAGGGCAGAATTGTATTATCAAAATACAATGTCAATGCATGTCCATATTGCCATATACTAGGTTTCATTGCTTTAAAATGATTTCTGTCAACCCCACGGAATCAACGGCCTATGTATTAAAAGTTATTCATCTGCAGAGATTCAGTGTAACGTATAGGCCATATTTGTAGGTTTGCGACTATGCTTGCGGGAACAACAAAAAACAACTATATTACGCTATTTATATACGTATTTTATTTTACGAATATATGCTGCCAATTGTGATATTGACAACATCTACAATAAAAGTGTATATATATTTAATGGCAATTAACTTCGTTGTTATTCAGACGAATTTCGGCCGCAAACCACCCGTTCTCTGCTTAACAACGTTGACGCAATTGACGTTGTTTAACTGCTGTGATGGTGATTTACATTTAATTTTATATTGTTTACCAGCTACCATAACCTTAGCTCCAGCCGAAATGTAGTTGCTTCAATAAAGTTTCGCAACATTCAGATGTTTAGTTTACCATCAACGTTTTAATTTTAACACTATATTGCTGCGTAGTTTTGTTTTTTTCAAATACTTTCTGCACAAGACAAACTGTATACAAGAATGCGGGAGGTATAAATAAAAATATTATACCTCAAAATCCTTCCCTATTATTCGACTACCTCTATCTGAGCCTCTAGAGATACTGGCTCTTGTAAAAATAAATTGGTAAGGGCAGAAGAAAAAAAAACGAGCAGTTCAAACTACATATTGCGCTCGAACTACATTAATGAGCCTGAACATAAAGTAACTTCAGAAGTCGCATGTGGGAGACAAGCAGTAGATTAGAATTGAGGATCTTAAATATAATAGACATGCAGTACTTCTGAGTTATAATTATTTGCGTAATGCACATAAAATTTAACCCAATACGTTTTGTGCCAAGAGGGGAAACAGAAGGGGTGTTAACTCTCCACTCAGAAGTAATATATAAACACGTGCGCAGGAGCCTCAGACCGAGCCGCTAAAAGTACACCAGGAACCTGCCAGATATAAGCCGATTGCTGCCATCCACGGACCATCTACTAAGCCTAAAAGGAGAAAGACGTCGTTGTGCTCAAATTGTTTTTATAAGTGCGGCAGCTCAACCCTGAGGAGAGTACCGATTGACCCCGGAGAAAGCGCGTCATCGAGAAATGTTTTCCGCAAAAGCGTACAAATGGTGGCCACGCTTGATCGCTCGGCAGCTGTCGCGGGCTCAAGAGCTCACGAGCTTAGCTCCAACACAGCCGTACGATCAAGGATCTCTCAAGGGTCAGTGATCGGTGATGGCACGATTGTGCTCCTTCGAATGTCATCTTAGCTTTTCTTCTTATTTGGACGGGGACCTCAGGATGTTGCTCTTGGTTCAGCGATGCGTGCAGACAAGGACTCCACCAGTAAGGCATATCGATCGAAAAGATGTGTCGGTTCTTTCATTTTTACGGGATGACAAAAAGCTGGCGTGCTGCCGAGTTTTGCAACACCGCGATCGGGTCTTGGCTCGTTTATCGCACAAAGCGCACACTGATTTCTTTTAAATTGGCACTTAGACTAGTCTGGCCTGTGTTTCCTCGTTTTATTTTATTTGTTTGCTTTAGGTTCAACAGCACTTAAAGTCCCAATACTTTTTTAGGCTGAATAATGTGTTTTAGTGTTTAACATTAAACAGATTGGTTTTGTCAGCTTTGAAGATTCAATCAAAATTGTGTGTTTCATTCATATCGACGATTTGAAACCCTCTCAGGAAACTCTGCCTCTCGCTAGTATTTTATAAATGTTTAAAATGTGGGTGTCTAATTTAACCAACGCCCCATCAGGCCCCGCCTCGACCGCTTCGAAGGAAATCGCATAACGCAAGGTACAAAGGATTGACTCTTTCAAAGTAGGATGATCTAGAGGCAGCTCCTTGCCCTTTCACAGCTTCATCGCCGACCACCATTGAGCTCGCCGCCAGAGTTCTGCCCCGTGCCATCCTCATCTTCTACTCGTTTAGCCCCTGCGGGCTCATGTTCAGCCTGTCGTGGCCACGTTCCCCCCTCCCTTCCTTCAAACATGAAACTGCGGGGGACTTGAGAACGGTGATTTTTTTGAGCCTTCGAAGAAGAAGTCGCTGGACCCGGGAACGGGCGCGTTCTCGACAGCCACTGGAGCAGCGACGGGCGTTGGACAGGTGAACGTCGACTGGGGCTTTGCGGCGGTGGCTGCGGAGCCTTGAAAGGCGTTAGTGGCGGTGGCGTGGCCCCAGGAAGCTGAATGAGGCCCGGGGCCTCGGGTGCGAGCCGGTCGGGCCTGTCTCGTCGGAGCAGCAGAACTGCGGCCTCCACATTCGCAGGGGAGACAGCGTCTTCAGCCGCTCCTGATGTATGCCTCCAGGAAAGTGTGTTTCCGGGTGTACGAGGAGGACACTGCAAAGCCAGCAGCTGTTCTCATGGTCCAAACGGGCCTGGAGGTAGCGTATGCCCTCGGAATGGCGGTGAAATGGTGTCGCCGGGATACCCTAACTCTGGTCTGTTAGTATCTCCACCGCCGTCGAGAGACGAAGTAGACTGCCCCAGTCCATCGGACGCCATCCTCGTGGTCACCGCGTGGCAAGAGGGCCTGCTCCAAGTTGGTCCCCCCACCGCGGACGGCGTTGACCCGTTCCACAGAAGGGTCGCAACGGCGGGGGCAAATGAACATGCTCCCGCCGGTGATCGGTAGTGGGCCCTGTCGATACCGACCGGCTCCACCACCGTGCCTCCTTCGGGGTGACCGCCTCCAGGGTTGAGTGCCCTGCGAGTCGGACCACCGGTATCCGGGATGGCCGCTTTGGCTGGACGGGGAGCCTGTGGCGTCCACGTTACGTCCAGGTAGGCTCCCCAGGGGAGCCGTCCCTGAGCGGTGCCACGTCAAGTTCCACCCCAGCGGTCAATCCAGGTGGGCATTTTTTGTGATAGAACACTGTTAAAGGCGTACAGGCACGAGCAGCAGGCCCGAAGGCCCAAGCTGCTTTCAGCATTCTCACGAACCGGCTGACCACAACGCCTGGTTTACGCTCGGGGCCGCTTGCAAGAGGTCACTGGAGCGGAAGCCTTCCCATCTCCTTCTGTACTGTCTCGTTCATTGTCGTCCTGGTCCTGAAGGGCATACCCCTTCAAACCGGCGATGTCAACGTGTTCCGACTGCTCATTTGTACTGAGCCGAGTGGGTCCGTAGATAACTCGCGACACTTGGGCCGTTACTCCGTACGTCCCTTCCCACTTCGGAGCGAGCCATGGCAAGCAGCAAAACCGCAAGCTGCCCTGCTCAGTGGATGGGTTTTTCTCCAAGACCAAATCCCCGACATTGAACTCCAGGTGAAGAAGACTATTGCCTCCACGCGCCGCCTGCTCAATCCTTGCGGTATCGGCATCTTGCGGCAGTGGGTCAGTGATATTGCAGACAATCACCTCCCGCGGGCAGTGACTCAGCATTGGCTTTGCTTTCTGACAAGCCGAGCATTCACAAGTTTACCGGAATACGCCCTCATTCCCGGCCAGGTCGCGGCGCGACATAACTTAGAAAACGTTTTGCTATCGGCCACGTAGAGCGGAGTCGTGGAAATACCTGAAAACCTTCTTTCGTATCGAATGAGGACCACGAAGGGAAAATATTACCCTCCTTTTAGTCGATCGTCGGGATGTTGCGAAGCAACAAGCTGTCTTCGCCCAGGAGATATGAATCCAAGCGCTCATTAACATTGCCCGCCAGCGTTCTCCGTGTTAGGTGCAACTTCCGCAAGTTCTCCTAACACCCACTGACCAAACCCATCCTCTTTCTAGGCTTCAACATGCTTTTCACGCGCTTACCACTTCACCCCAAGTCACGACACTGTGTTCTCCCGTGAAGCACCCTAAAACTGTTACTATACCCGATCTGAGGAGTCTTCGGCTTGTCCTGCCCACGCGCAGCCGGGCTCCATGGTGTCGTCGGTTGGTGGAGGGGGCTATGTGTTCATCTAGGTTCTGTAGAAAATCTTGGACCAATTTTCCATCAGAGTATCTCTAATCTATTGACGTCGAGATTCAAGGCTGTACTCCATGAACCGAATATGTGACGAATAACTGACGAACTTGTCCCGGCGGCATGCTCGCTTTACGCGCGATGCAGCAGCTAGTGTGTTGATGCCACGGGCAGAGCAAAAGCTGCCAGGCGAAGTTCGTCGATTTTTCGCAGCATATTCTCCCGATGGAGTCCAGCCTCTAATGTCTCAAAGTTGAACGACTTGGAGGCAGCGCCTTGTCCTTTCACGAATCCGTCGCCGACCATTCTCGAGCTCGACGCCCGAGCTCTACCCGTGCCGTTCTCGTCTTCATCTCCTTTGGCAACCCGTGGGCCCATTCATGTCCGGCCTCCTCCTGGCCACGATCCCCACAAAACTTTAAATGTTTTACATGTATCAGGAGTTCTAGAAAGCTACAAACGGCTTGCACATGGCCTCCAACTTTCCTCTAAATCGCAACCAAAGACAACTTGCCAGCATTGAAACAAGCAGAAAAACCCAGTTTAAACAGAAATAATGCATTCTACTTGTGTTCATCGTAGACTCACAACATTATTTCTACCAATATGCCAAAAGTATTCCCTCAGCACATCTATCAGTAGTTCCGTTTCCCTCCCTTTGCCTTTTTCTTCTCGGAATGAACTTCCTTTGACTTCAGATATCTAGACTCTGCTGACCCTGGTTTCAGACCTTTCTCGGAATATATTAGCACTAGTCAGCCGCGTCTAAGGCTCTTGTTCTTAAAGAAAAACTTGTTCGGGCAACCCGTTTACTTTCTAGCGGGGCCTTACTAAGTAGCAATCAGAACAAGTGGCGTGCATTTTACATCATTGTTAAACCAAAATGTCCGCGAAAACAAAAACACGTGTAGGGTGTGTTTGTGTTTATTTTACCGCAAAAATAAACTGCACATGATCGAACGCGAAGTCTCCGGCCAAACTTACCACTAGCGGTCCGGACCAGATGGCACAGTTTCAGAGGTAGCCGCCTTTTATACAGAATTTATAAGTGATTTTTGTTTTAATTCAATAGAACAATGTCGGCTGACGAAGCCCAAGAATTTATGGAGCTGCATCGCGTCAGCTACCAAAAGCGGCCTCATTTTTCTATTGAACTTTTATTAATCACCTATAACTTTTTAAATGCGATAACGTATGTATAGTTATTTTGGCATCTGGTCCGGGCCGCTAGCGCTACATTCAGACGGAGAATGTCTATTTCATTTTTGCTTGCTCGGCGATGTCGTACTTTATTTTTGTAGTGAGAAAACATACAATATATACATATATATATATATATATATATATATATATATATATATATATATATATATATATTAGGTACATGTTGTAGATTTACGACGCGCTCCAAAGGAGAAAGACAAAGAACCTGGACGAGAGTATGCCACAAACCGGCAGACGCGTATGTGTTTTGGCGTCGCCGCGCCCAAGCATTGCGTGTCGTTGAAAGACGCTGCATGATGGACTCTCACGGCATGCGAGCGCAAGACAGGTGGTGCTGCGTGGATTCACAAGTAATGACGTCAGATGAGTAAAGGTGCGGAAATAGTAGCTGGTATTGCAGAAACGAACACTACCTATATTTTGTTTCACGTTAAGTCCAGACGCAGTCAACGTTACGAGCAGGCGGGACCAATCAGGCACCGTCAAAAGCGCACCGTCATGGTGTTCGTCATGTTTCTGTACGGGTTCTATCATCGGGAGCCAGTCATAAACAGAAAATACCTACTGAATGGCACTTTTGACGCTCCATCGATTGGTACCGTTAGTTCGTAGCTTCGGCTGTGTCTGCACTTAAGCTGAAGGAAGGTATGGAACACAAGGAGCCTTTCCTTTTCGAACATCAAATATAGTGCAGAAGCTCAACACCATATAGCTCGTGTCTGCGCAATACCGCCTATACTCCGTTTCAACCTAAAAGGGCAAAAACAGGTCAAAATTTTTCTTCTTTTTTTTTATTATTCGAAACGATTGAAAGCGATATGGCTTGACATTACCCTCAAAATTTTAAACTTGGGAACTTAGTCTTTGCGAAGTAAAAGAACAGTTTTCAAACCCGAATTTGAAGCTTCCGCGCCATCCGTGGCAGTGCACTTACGTCAAAGATTGAGTCGTCGTGCAACGCGAGTTTCTCTCACCCCTCCGAACCGTTCCGACGCGAAGTGCCGTGTTCGCCCGCGTCCATCCTGCGATCAACCGCTCTCCTCCGTGCGTGCCGCCTATCGCTGCGAGCAGACGACGTTTCGCTTTCGAGTTTGAAGTTCTTTTGGGGCCCTTTCAGCGATCTCAAATACTTTGAAACTGTGTGAGGTCGAAGAGAACGCGCAGTGAACTTTCGTGAGCGACGTGAGGGGCCACGTCGTGCCGGTTCTGCGTGGAAGTCTGCCCCGGCGGAGTCACAACCGAAACTACGCTACACAGACACCAAACACAGTTGTTTTGACCGTTTCGGACGATTTTCTTTTTGAAACCTGAATGGTCCTCGCGCTGTCGCGACTACTTCTTTGCGTGATCGCGGAAAAAGACACAAGACGACAGAATGAAATTTTCTATAGTCTGCTGGCGCAGCCCTGGCACGGCAACTCGACAAACCGCGTGGCCGGCCCGAAGGCTAACACAACGCGGCCGCCTCTACTGGAAAACCGAGGGGCCAGGGCTCTCCAGAGTTCTCGTGGCCGGGCAGCAAGCCTAAAGGCCCGTTCATACTCTTGCGACCTCTTAGAACTGGGTGCCTTGAAACCTCTTACAACGAGCGTACACACTGGCGCCATCTATTGGGTAGCAGTGTAAACTTGGCGGTCCGGCATATTTTCTATTTCTCTCGCGCATTGTCCTTGTTTCCTTGGCTCGAAAAACCTTTGTCAACGTTATAAACGAGCCTTTCTTATAGGTATTAAGCACACTTGACCTCGGAAATCCCGCAAAACCTTCGCTCTTGTGAAATGCAGTTCTAGGGTAACCGCATAGATGGCGCCACAATGCCAGTGCGTTTCCTCGTCCTAAGAAATTTTAAGCGGTTTCAACAGGTATCGTCTCTCTCGATCGTACTCGGTTGTAAGAGTGTTAACGGACCTTCATACACCGAATTCCCTGTTGAGCTATCAGTTCATCTCTCTTCATCGGCACTCGGCCTCCGCATTTATAGCCAACCTCCGCGGGTCCCGAGAAGGGACGCTCGCCTCCTTCAAGGTCAGTGGAGCGAGCCCCCTTTCTAGGGACACAGGAAACCCACTCTAATTAATTTAACCCACTCGCGGCCCCAGCGCCTTCCGGTGGACCGCCAGCAACCGAATATTTTATTTCTGTGTACAGCGAAGAGCGCCGCCGTGTTTTCCGAAGGAAGATAAAAAGCCAGGAGGCGACGTCATTTATGACTCCAAGTTTCGGTATTTCAAGGGACGGAGAGCGTTTGCAATTGTGTGTAAAACAACATGTTCCACGAATGCTATCATTAAATATTATAAAAATGTCGCTCACAAAACTTCTAAATTATGTATTCGATCATGTCACAAGTAAAAATAAGCGAGGAAGTGAGAGGAGGATGAGAAAAATAGAAACAATTAAAAGGCGCGCAGGGAAAATTTGTTTCCACGTTGTGGTATCTTTTTGCGTGTCTATCACTCACAAAACAACTGGCATCGTTTGAGACAAAAAAAAACGACCTTTGGGAGTCAGTGCCCTTTACGTCGAGAGCAGGGTGTAAGATAGACAGGTGGGGAAACGGCCCATAGAAGCCTACCGCAGCGCCGTGACCGGATTGTGTACTCGTCTGCTTGCGGGTACCCCCGATTTGCGACAGATGGCGCTGCGGCGAGAGGAAAAAATTGGAATCGGATTTGCATGGAATTTTATGGGAGAGTGCGCAAAATAAACCGAGAGCACGACAGTCCTCCATTGAAAATCCACGAGAAACCATCTCCGTCAGTTTAGCCGGTCGCCACCGGTCGCCCACCCGGAGTGAGAGTTCGCGGAGCTCCACATAGATGGCGCCACAGAAAAAGAGAAAACCGAGGACACAATCCGGTCACTCATTTGGCTCCCGTTTCCCCACCTGTCTGTCTTACACCCTGGTCCAGACGCAGCCGACGCCATTAACGTGCTAAAGGGACCGGTCAAACAGAGCGTTAAAAGCGCCAGTCGCTGTGCCTTTTAACAGCGGAGCTGTTAAGGGCTAGTTTCCCCAGGATCGTGTCCGCCGGATTAGAAATGATGACACCGAACTCTGGACAGCTACCGCCATCTATGGGCGACGGTGGCAACCAGACAACTGGCAGCCGCCGTCGCTCATAGATGGCGGCAACCTTCTTCGGAGGAAGAAGAGCGGGAGCAGAACGAGCGGCAATGTGCGCAGCAGCGTGAATGGTTCCGCAACCGCCGCGAAGCCGCTATCGTCTAAAGTTCCACTGCGTCGATCGTTTCAGATTCCCTTGCGAAAGAAGAGCAGATCGCTCGCCTGGAAAGCCACCGCCGAGAACAGAAGCTACAGCTCCGCTGCTCTTCCTTCTTCACCAGAGTGGAAAGGCTGAAAGTTTTTTTTATTGCGTGTATTGTCATTAAAAACAAATTTAAATAAACCTGTTAGACTGCTTAGCGATCTTCTTTGATTTCGCATTTCAAATGTAAAGCACTTGAATGGACGCCAAACTTAAAGAGGTAAGAAATGAAAAACATCGATAGACCTTGACGGACATCCGGGACCAAGGCTTGCTCTTCGATGGCATCAAGCTAGCAAATTTTAATTGGCTCTGGTAATCAGACGCGCTCACGTGACCTGCACATTTTCAAAGTTGAAATGTCATTATAAAAGCTAGTTGGTGGTTCAGCACGAATCGTCGATTGACACAAAAAACGTGGTCCCAGCGGGATGTTTTGGAGATGAGTTTCTAGAAATTGAATTTAACCAAGCTTCCCGAGAGACATTCAACTTTAACTTTGATTTGCGGATCGAAGGCACGCCGGATCAATGGCGCTCGTTCGCTCTATCGACCAAATAGTACGGACAGAAAAAAAATGTAAACGACAGAGTTTTAACTTGTTTATTCGAGATACATCAAAGAATCGTTCTATATTTGACTCCAGGCAAATAGATGGCGTCCACGCTCCTTTTCCTTTAAGTCCTATCGCGACCGACGCTATGCGGAGAGCAAGTCAACTTGTCTGCTTCTTGCGCCGGGGTTGCGGTGACGTCAGAACAACGCCGAGCTCTGATTGGCTTAGATTGAAAGGATAGTGGATAGACCTCAATGCTAGATGCCTCGAGGTCTACCCACTATATTTTTTCAATCAGCCCAACAAGAGCTTCGCGTTCTGACATCATCGCAAGCCCTGCGCAAGAAGCAGATGAACTTACGCTCCGCATACGATTCGATGGAAGCAATCATGCAGCGCCAAAAAGTGCATCGTCTTTGGGCATTTCTTATCACCTACGAAACTAATCACGCACAGCAAATAAACTGTGATTCGGCGCTTTTGTTTTTTGTCTGCGCGTGATCGGTTTTGCCGGGGATTGCAATCCCACAAAGACATCAATCACCGTGACGACACATCTGTGACGCTACTCGAGCGGCTCCTTCGAACAGTGTAGTGCCGGCTGCGGTGGTAGGATTACACGTTGGGTAGGACTTAAAGCAAAACAGGGCATAGTGCCTCTCACGAAGATGATCGTAGTCACCTCTGATCTTCGTAAGAACAACCAGTCCTCCAATTGGTCTCATTCGTGAACCTGCAATTCGCAGCATGACGCACAAAACAACCTTGCCACGCTTTCTGAAGCATGTTCGTATCTCTATACTTGCATTAATAAAAAAAAAGAACGTTGATAAATGGATTCGAGAGCGCATCGACTGAAATATTCAGGAGCTTAAGGGTGCGCCTTGTTTTCGTATGCACGCCGACGGACGTGAATTCCGCTACGTGATGGGAAAACAATTTAAGGGAAAAGCGGGGCTGTGGGAAACGGATCAGCTGCTTCCCGCTGTCTTTCCTATGTTGTGTCTGAACAACTTTTTTTTTTTAACACATCAGCGCGCGCAGAAGAAAGAAAAACTGCATTGAAATAAAAATAGGAAGGGTCCCAACATGAGCACGGTTTCCCAAGAGCCGCTTTTTATGCGAAAGATTCGCTATGTTGCTGGTGCTTTAGCATTCAAGGAAACCTTTGCTTGTTGTGCATTCCTATGCAAGATCAGAATGTCATCAGGAACATTCGAGCTAAAAATAACTCGCAGTGTGCTCAAGGCTTGTGTGCCCTCGAGCATTACTGAAAAGAAAAAGCTCAAGCACGCTATCAATCATCTTTTTTTGTTTGTGTACGTACAGCAAGAGACTGGAACCTGCAGCCATTCTCACTATTTTCTGTATCATATTCGCCACGTTCATTCTTCAACTCTTTACCTACCCTTCTCTCTGCTATAATGCCTTAAGGGTCCCAGCAGTATTAAGTGCAAATAATTGAATAGAGTTGTTGGTGGGTATCTGAAAGGTTGGCTGATGTCTGTTTTCACTTGTTTTGTTGTTCTCTTTGCCTATGAAAGTTTTTTTTATTAATTATTTGCCCCCAGGTGCTCGCCGCGACGCCAGGGTGGCCACATACGGTCTGGCTAGAAGAGGCGCGGCGTATGCTAGCGAGCCAGCCTAACCAGGACCTCTTTTGAGGTCCTTCCTGAACACATAAACAAAAACGAAACAGTGCAAAAAAAGAATCGTTTTTTGTGTGTACTGGTTTTTTTTGTTTATCGTCAGTTAACTCGCATACATCGCCACTTTGACCCAACACACAATGTCGGACCTTGGTGCAAGCGTCGAGCAGTCGGGCGGGTTGAGATTGTGAATCTAGGAATAACTAGGGAGGAGCGTTCCCCAGGAGGGAAAAGAATGCGGTTCTGACTGGAGTGCATCAGGATGTGGTCGCCGCTCCGCGGAGCTCGCGAGTCAGTGTCATTTTCATGATCTGCGCGTGTTTAATTAAGCCTGTCGTTTGTCAAGTGCAGTCCCCGTGTCCTGATTCATAGTCGGCACGAGGCGAAGGAACCAGGGCTGTCCGACAAGACGCCAGTCCAACAATCGAAATTTTACCCATCTTGAATATAAAAAATAGCAATAAAACATAATAAGTATGAACCTGATACACTCTCAGAAATAGGGGGTGTAGTATTACACGCCGTGTCCCGTATATAACAACCCAAAACTACATTTCGACGTTCAGTCCACTGACGTCGAACTGACGATGCCAACTTTTACGAGCCGCTTGATAGCGGTGTGATATAACTTACTAAATAGCTAATATACGTATCAAATATTACAACAAAAAATACATTGGTCTTGCAGCAGGGCCAACAAAACCTTGAATGTTTTCCTGTAGTCCTTAATGCGTATATTAGCTATTTTATTAAGTTTGTATCACTCGACTATCAAGCCGTTCGTGAAAGTTGGCATCCACGGTTCGACGTCAGTGGATTGAGCCTCGAATTTCAGTTCTTGGAGCGTTATATATTGAACAAAGTGTGTAAGTACTACACCCTATTTGTGAGAGTGTATCTGACGGTTTGCTTATAATGATTTGTTAAATCGCCTGATTAATGCTATTTTTGTTTCGGATTAGAAAAGTAAGCTTTGAGTGTGTTACATATATTTAAACGAATAAGAAAGATCGTTTACGACAAGAGTGGTTCTGGAACAAAGCGACAAGGTATAAGTGCTTTTGAAGGACGTTCAGATCCAGTCTTTTGTCTGCGTTTTCTGTTTTAACCAAGTTTTCTTGTTTTTTTTCACAAGTTTTACATCTACGAGAAAGAGATAAAAAGTAACCGCATATTTTTTTTTGCGTGCTAGTAAAGATATCATCAAAAGCCCTTTATTTCTTTTCAACATAGTCACCTCCTCACTCGACACGTCTGCGACAACACTTCACCAATGCATAGATGCCGCAGGAAAATAAATCTTGTGGCTAACTCCGGAGCTAGGAATGCACCGCCGCTTTCAGGTCGTCATCTGTATCAAACTTCCTTCCCCGAGAGCCCCTTTGAGGGGTCCGAATAGGTAAAAATCACACTGTGCGAGGTCTGGCGAGTATGGTGGGTGCGGAATGCACTCGAACCGCCGTCCTTTGATTTTTTTGCAGCTGTAGTACGTCAGCCGTGTGAGGGCGCGCATTGTCGTGCTGCAGCAACACCTCTGAGCTTAGCAATTCACGACGCTTTGACCTGAATATAGGCTTCTAGTGGTTCTCAAGAAGGTTGCAGTATGATGCACTGTTCACAGTCAGTCCCTTGGGCATGTAATGTTGAGCAATTGGGCCTTTATGGTCCCAAAAGACCATGAGCATTAGCTTGCACACCGTTGGCGCTATTTTGACCTTCTTCGGCCTTGGTGACGTTTTGTGTCGCCACTTGCTTACTCGCTTTGCCTCTGGCTGGGCATAGTGTATCCAGCATTCATCACCTGTGACAATGCGTGAAAAGAAATCATCTCCCTCGGCTTCGTAGCGTCGCAGTGGCGTCTCACAAGCATTCACACGCCTCTTCTTAAGGTCCGGCGTAAATTGTTTTTGTGTCCACCTGGCGTATACTTTGTGTTACTGCAGAATATCACGAATAATATAGTGCGTCGAGCCGTGACTAATATTCAATTCTTCAGCCACTTCATCGATGGTGACACTTCGGTTCCCGCGTATGAGCCGTTCCACAGAAGAGACTGAGTCCGGCGTCTTTGAGGTGTGAGCCCAGCCGGAGCGAGGTGCGTCCGCCAAATTGGACGCTCCACTTTGAAACTTTTTGTGCCACTCGTACACCTGCCGAAGCGATACACAGGTGTCTCCGTACTGGTTCAACATCTTGCGATGAATATCCGCAGGTTTTTCGCCCTCTGCGCCACAAACTGGGATAACCGAACACTGCTCCTTCTTGGTGCATTCTGACGAAGGGGCCGCGATTCTGGAGGTGATGTGGTCACGTGACATTTTCCATCAAGTCGCCAGGCCGGCGTGCACAGCTTCCTCTTGTGGTAGATCGAAACACATATTTGCAGCGCAGCAGTCTATCACTAAATTTGATTTTCTTATGGCTAAATTGCGGTTACTTTTTGACTCTGCCTCGTAAACGAAATTGTTGATTGTTTGTTTCAAATATATAGGTATAAAGAGTGACAGAGTCTCTTTAACTTGTTGTTTTTCGACAGAAACGCTTTTATGAAGTAACGTGTGTACTACAATGATATATCTATAAAATGCTGCGTAATTAACAACGAAACACTCAGAAACATGCGGCGATGAAATGCCGAAAAAAATGAAAAGGTGCCATATACTCGAGCTCAAAAGCTCGAGCCGTGCCTGTTTACATACTGGAATGTTCTCAACATTGTTCCCATACTTACGATTTGCTTCCGAAAACCCCAGTGTTTGAATAATATATTGCAGCTGCTCCAGTTCCCTGGGTCCAATTTCTGAAGACAAGCTTTCAGTTCGAAAGAACATGGCGCTTCCTTGTTATGGAAAGCTCGCTGCATCCATCATTTTGAGAAACGATTTCCGATCCCCAATTCTCTCTTTGAAGTGAACATCTGCGCAGACAACTAAAGCAGACGGTTTCTTGATTATTTCGGTGATCTACTGCTCTTCGTTTGCTTCGAGAACAAGCGGCCTTTCTACACTCGAATACTTTCGCTCTGAAGCTAGAAGAAAGAAATACCGTATCATTAAAAGAATAAGTTTAGTGCACATTTGACAAAAAGTATAAAAAGTAAATACCTCAGTGACTGAAAGTTAAGTAGGGATACTTGTCGTCAACTCAAGTTACAAAAATAGCTGCCTCTCTCGTCCTGCTGAAAGGGAAGCTGAAGAAAGAAAGCTGAGTTAGAAGCGGACTTCTATAGCTTTTTTCGCCCCGTGAATTCAGCTATCGCACTTATCTTCGGCATATGTAAACGTAAACCGCATTAATGTTGACAAACACGTGCAGCGATTGCCGTCGGGCGTGCGGCGATCCTTTCTGCCACCTGTTATTTGTCCAGAGTGTCGTGACGTCGTTGATGGCATTCCCGAGCCAGCTTAGTGGCGAGCAAAGGTCATCTGACCCTGCTGATGACGTCACTTTCCCTAGTTTTTCTCTCAGCTCTCGCGGTTTCCCACCGTCAGCGCGCCGCAAGGGGCTGGTCTACGTCGAAATTCTAATCGGATATTACGACGCTCCCACTGATAGAGTGAGAAGAAAACTTAAGAAGCATAATTTTTTAGATGTCTACATCGAGTTTTTCTGTTTGTTCTATTTAAAGGACGTCTTCAGCTTTCCTTTAAGGTGGACGCTCGTTAATATCTAGTCACAGTTCCAGCCACTGATCTCTATGAGTATTTGCTAGATTACGATCTGTCCGCTCCGCGAATGAGGCCACGGTCGGCCATCTTTTTGGTAGAGCAATATTATCTCTAGCCACACTAGTATGGTGGCGCAATGCTACCGCCCGTTAGATAGAGTACGCGTTTTCCACCCACAGCTGAAGGGTCGCGGGGCGACTTCGTGGAAAACTTGGGAACAAATAAATATTTTTGAACGAACGTATTCCTGCGCGCCAGGATAGCTACGAAACACTGAACACTTACCGATTTTAGTTCTTGTCTTTTCGCAATTGAGGCGATTTGAACAGCCCGCCGCACAACATGACGGGATAGTCGACCTTCTTCTGTCGCATCCACTGAGTTTCAAGAATCTGCTTTGTCGAGTGACTTCAATCAAGCATAGCCGTGGGTCTTGTACACTGTACCCACGGTACAGTGTACAAGACACGCGGCTGTTATGGCTATTTTTATGGCAGCCTGCCGTCACAGCGCTGTCCGCCATATTACTATGATGACTAGAGATAGTATAACTCTACCCAAAAAGATGGCCTGACCGTGGCCACATTCCTGCGTATATCCGGTGCTGGGCAAACGCGATTCAGCAAATAGTCATGGAGATCAGTGGTTCCAACCAAATGGTCACGAAGCAAAGCCATGTAAAGTCCCTGGATCTGAAAAGTACCGCCATTGCCTTCCCACCTGTAAACCGGACACAAACAAATACCAACATACAGATGACAAAACCTCTCAAGGTGATTGGTTCATCGCTGTCGGTTGCCATGGTGATCGCCATTTTGGACCCTTTCAAAGCTTCGAAGCTTCGAAAGGGTCCTTAAAACCAGTCGAGCCAAGATCGCTATGAAGCATTGTCGTATTGAAAGCGTTCCTCGGTCAATATGAGCATTTTCGGCACTGTGCATGCAATAAACCTATCACTCATGCTTATTTCCCCAGATCTCTTACAATTATGTTACTCTTTCTTCCGTGTTTCAAGACAGTAAAATTATTTTTCATTGCCTCCAAGCACTGACGTCGCGTATGATGGCGGTACGAAGATGTACGGCATCACACGCGGTGTCGCGGTGCATAGAGAGAGTCTAGTCAATGGGAGGAGCCGGGGAGCGGTGTACAGCGCGAAAGCGACGGCGCCGCCAGCGCTGCATAATCCTCCCGTGATGAAGTTGCGAAGTAAGAATCTGCTGGAATGACCTTGAGATATTCGCGTAACGCATGGCATCTATTCTTTTTATTTTTTTCTGGTTGATGCTGAAAGTACGTGAATCTATAATTTTAAGAGATTGCTGGAAAAGGGGAGTTTCAAGATGCTGAGTGTGTTTACTGAGCCAGGAAAGGTGACATTCACGAGAACATCTTTCTTAAACATAAAGCGCAACTGCGAATGCGGTGTGCGTGTTCGGGGTTTTGGGTCAAAACTCCCGCGGAGCTGAATTCTCATTGCTTTTTTTTTTCGTCCACTCCGTCGTGGTCGTGTCAGCGGTCGCCGCCGTCGGTAGTCAAAAGAAAGATTGGGTGCGTTCTGAATGTCGCCATGACGACGACGTCCCGTCCGTTGCCCTTTCATTGACGAAAAGTCGGAAATTTCAACTCTAGCGTGCTGAAATGAAATACTTGAATATATCCGCACCTAGAAATTGTGATTGGAGAGCTATTTGTTAAGCTCACAGCCTCCGCTAGGGGAATATGTTGTGGCTAGTGGTTGGTCACAAGATTCACAATAGCTGTCAATTATCGCGTCCAAGGTCATTGAAATAATTTCAACCAATTAGGTGCCGTTATTTTCGCCCCATTCTTACCAATCACTGTAGCCGAACTGTCTACATAAACGGCTCTGATCTGACCCCGCTGATGATGTCAATTTCGCTAGTATTTCTCTCCGCTCTCGCGCTTTTCTATACTTCGTTTCAGCTTGGGTCCAGATGCAGCCGATGCTACAAGCGCGAGCTCCCGGCTTCCAGCGTCCCTGCCAAGCACGCGCGCTCGTGCAGTAGGCGCTGTTCAGGGCCACACACTCGTGCTTGTAGCATCGGCTGCGTCTGGACCCAGAGCTGAAACGAAGCTACACCATGTGCGCCACAACGGGAGGGTCTACGTCGAAATTTTAATTGGATATTTCGACGCTCTTACTAAAAAAGTCGAAATAAAACTTAAGAAGCGTAATTTTTTACGTGTCTTCATCAAATTTTACAGTTTGTTCTAGTTAAAGGACCTCTTCAGCTTTCCTTTAGGAAGGACGCTCATTACACAGTCCAAACCAAATAGTCACGAAGATGCCAGTTATGCCACCTACTGGCGTGGTCTGGCATCCCCCTTTTCCGGCCGCTACTTTTTTCTTTTCCAGCCGCTCCACGTTTTAAGGGGCTCTGATCCTCACTTCTGCCCTCATCTTGTGCACTCAATTTTAGCAGCGGCGCTCACTGTACATGACGGTGCCGGAACCCCATTGTACCATTTTTTAGACCACCTGCTGCATGTTACGGATTAAAGAGAATAAAGCTCGGGGTAGCCAAAAAAAAACGCTTTTCGTGGAAGGCTTCGTCAAAATATGAAGCGCTGAAGACAACCAGCTTTTTGCGTTAAGTCCTTACTTCGAACTTTTTTGTTCGCGTTCCGCCCATTACAAAGCATTGTGGAAGCGCCTGAGTACGCACCTCGTATCGCTGCGCCGCAGTGTTCTTCCGCAGCATAAAGGTCGTCTGCTTTCATCGCCGTCACCATGGCAACGAACGCCGAATGCTAAGCGCGCAAGTAATGCAGAAATTTTGATGGCTTTTGAATAGGAGACTGTGCGCCGAGAAACGGAGGAGAGAAGGAGATCAGAGCGCGTGGGGACGTCAGAATGCCGAGCTCTGGTTGAAATGATTATGTGGGTAGACCTAAAGCTAGCTGACTTCGTCTCCACTGCACTCGTCGAACACTTTAGAGTGCGGTAGGCCCGTGTCTGGCGTTTGGCTCTAGCATTCGAACGCGTTCTACGAGTGCAGTGGAGTCAAAAGGAAGCTAGGTTTAGGTCTACCCACTAATCTATTCGAACCAGAGCTCGGCGTTCTGACGTCCCCGCGCTCTCGTTTCCTTCTCTTCCTCAATTTCTAGCCGCATAGCTTGCATTTAAAAAAAAAAAACGTAAGTACTCTTTAAAAAAAAATAAGCTGTTTTTTTTTTTGTTGTTGGAGGGTCGTTATGCTGTTGAGGTCGTGTTGATAAATGTGTTTCATCTATTAAAGTGCGCTATATTCCAACAAACCAGAAGGAAAAAAATGTTCGAAGGAACAAAGTTTGCTTGCGTAATGGAGGCATCAGTTATCAAGCCGCCGTCAACCGATGATTAAAAAAATGTCACAAGAAGAACAGAATAATCTGTAACGCAAAAAAAGAGAAAATATGTTGATTGTGTGGTTATTTTAAACACCAACCTCCAAACTTTTAATTGGGCAGATCTCACCAAGAGCTTGGCGCACGCATGTTGCCGCCATGATTGTAGTTCACAGCAGGCAGGCGGCAACGTAGCCGCATGCAACGGGTCCATTGCGGCGTCGCGCGCCGCCAGTGTAGTACTTGTAAAAGGTACTTGTAAAAGTACGCCTTGTGGGGGCGTTCATAAAGTTTGTATTATTGTCACGAAGAAATAGAGATTCAGCAATCAAACTGGGGTAGGAGTTGGGACTTTGTGTACATGTTCACCACCAGAAAGTTACCCACTTTTTCCGGCGATGCACCATGCCGGTGGCCATTGTTACAGAACTCTTGGTTTTGAGTGTCTGCGGGAATCGCTCCACTTCAGCAATCACTTGGTCGCCGTCCTTGAAATACTTTCCCTTATTTGGCCACACTGGAAGCGTCTGCGCCATTTAACCAAAATGTCATGAAACTGGGACGTTGTCCCCGAACAACGCTCCCAGATTGGAATTAATATCCTTGGCGTTGCTTCCCTCAAATGAAAAAAAAAAACGGATCACTGCATGTTCCTGGCACTGACGGGAGGTGCAACTTTTGTCTCGACTCCTGTGGCGTTACGAGCTACTATAGCATGCGATGCTTATACTGTGCGGAAATTAGAGGACCCGCGGTCATGTTGATGCCTGTTTTGTTTTCGTTTTATTCAATTTTTGTGCCGATCGATACAAACTTTATGAACGCCCCGTACTTAGAGAGAATGTAGTGCACTTTGTTCACCAGTGAGGCTGCAACCACACCCGCCATCCCACTAGCTTACGGCGACCGGAAATGATCCCTGGAATTCTGCAGACAACGCTAGCGGTGCGCATGCTCAGTAGCTGCGTCTACCTTCGCTACGGGATCGAGAAGACAACGCCTACTCGGTGTTGTCTTCTTGATCTTTGTTTTTCTCAAATTTGTATAAGCCTTGCACGTTTTTCTAGTGGTTCTAGTGACCGGTCATACAAAAAATAGTGGTTTCTTTTTGGTCATTGATTACCCTGTTCACAAAGCTTTTTTTTTATTTCGTTGAACTTGCTATCTTTATGTTGCTGAATTGCCTGATCATATTGCTCCAGGTTTGTATTATGTTCATATTTTTAAAAAAGTAACCAGTAACTAAAGTCATCCGTTGCCAATATTTTTAACGAGATTACATTACAAATTACTACGGCAAAAAAGTAACGTGGCAATTACAACATTACTTTGAAAAATTACCGAATGAGAAGTAATCCGTTACTTGTAACGAATTACTTCCTAAGTCTGGACAAATGACACAAAGAAATTCACGGCCGCTGTTTTCAATCGATTTTTAAGATCTTGCTACGTTTGAGTTGAGCTCTAAAAATAACCAGAAAACATTTTGCAGCAATGAGAACTTTGCAAGGCGTGCCAAATGGGCTGGCTCTTAGGGCCACATCTTGTAGATCAAATGGGAAGATGCCCATAGTAAGGTGTCTTTTTAGGTGGGAAAACACATCAAGCTAGCATTTCTCACACATAAAATAGCTATAAATTATATCACGTGTAGCAATCTCAAACGATTGAGCAACAACATTTCAAAAAATGCCAGGTTTCAAAGTTGAAATGTGCACTGTTTCAGGTCGTTACCAACAAGTGACTGGATTCCTAATCCTTCATTCAAATATTCCGTCTGTCATTTGTGGTGTTCTTTTTATGAATTTTACTGCGGCTTATGTCGAAAATCACCAACTATAATTACATTCATTTTAGTACGCCATTCACGATTCAATGCTGTTCATGAGTTGAGGAGCGATGCACCAGCGAGGCAAAAGTGGAGCTGGGACTGAGCTCCATCTGCACACGCCACTCCACCTGATAACACTCTTCACGTATCGATAAACCCAATTCTCCAAACTACAGCCCCAGTTCATATCAATCCTAATATAACTGCAGAAGGTAGTGCAAAAACGTTAATTCACGATGCAAGATTAGCTCCGCAAGCTTATTTAATTAGTGCGATCAATGTATTGTACATTTTAAATGAAATAGGCAAAAGGAATGAAGCACACAGAATCTAAGGATCGTTTACGCTCGCCTAGGAAGCTCGTCTGAGTAGCAGCGCCACTTGCATCTTTCGGTAACGACCCTCAATAAAACGCGTAAAGGACGATGCGCTCTTTCGTCTTGAACTAAAATAAAAATGCAGAAGTCCTCAAATCAAACCAAAACCAAGCCAGGGTCTCCGTTCTTAGAGCTCATTCAGATCTTTTGATGCGGCTTCCGATCGTTTGGTTGTAAACAGCAACGGGCACAAGCGAATCTTCACACAGAACAGCTTACTAACATTTGTAGCTGTCAGAAGTGGCTAAGGCCTGAAATGGATTGCAGGCGAAGCTGAACTAAGATATTTTTTTCGAAGCTTGCAGGGTCAATGTCCGACAGCGCTGTATCCGTGTTCCCGACGTTCGTTAAAACCGTTTGGTTGTAAAGATTTCATTGTTTTCGGCTTATTTTTATCAGAGTTACCAGATAGAAATTTCCTCCTCTCGTAAACATAAATTAAAAATCTACAAAAATAACTTTGGGTGTTTACCATTGAACAATTAAAAATAAATTTCACTCAATCTTTTTGAAGGTCAGTGAACCAAAGTAAAGAAATAAAATCATAGTGTCAGTTTAAACTTAATCCACCGCTTCACCTGAATACTTATTACAATCATGTGATTTATTTACTTTGAGAGTAAAATAACGGTTGATTGATTATACCAGAAATTGAATAAAAGCAGCAGTTAATATATGTTTTTATTTTTTGTTCTCGGGTATTCAAACAAAAACTAAGAGTTGCTCATCTTTTTACTTTACAGATTTGTTACTTTTTCTTGCTGTTTCTGTCCACTTTTGTGCGCCTTGCATAAATTCAAGACCAGTAGAGGTACAATGTGCGACACCATCAATGCAAACACGACATCGGCGTTTTACTCTTTTTGTTTATATAAAAAAGGTATTGTGCGACACTGAATTTTCCCTGCCAGTTTAGCGCACTAAGTGAGCACTTTCCACCACCACACTAGTTTTTTCTTTTTATGATAGCCCTTAATTTATAAGAAAAACACAGGAGAAGAAAGGCAATTGCTTGTTTGCATTAAGTTTCCCGCAGTTCAAAACTTCTTTTCTAACGTAGGTACTTTTTCTCACGCGAGGTCCATTCCTTTTTTATGTAAAAAAATAAAGATATTGATGAAACAAAAACTTTTTTTGCCCCTACCATCGTCAGCACCAAAAAGCAAGAGCGATCTCGATGAAGTCCACGAAACAAGCAATATTTTTTTATTAATTATTTTGAAAAGTATAATAAAGATACTTGCTCCATTCTTTAATGCAGGTAAAAAATATACAATGAGGTTGGACAGAACAGCTAAAGGCAAGGCTAAAGAAGACACAGAAAAGTTTGCGTCTTTTACGTGGGTTTCACAACTTTCATTCTAAAAAAAGAAGATCCGACTTCATTACGGTTAGTATATCTAGACAAGGACTTTTTTAACTAATCATCTAGGAAACGCTAAGCCCAGGTAAGCTTAATTGAATTAGAAGTTTATTTTGTTCGTTTGCAAAACATTATCTATTTCTTCTTGAGACCTTTAAATATAATCAAAAATGTACCGTGCGTTTAATTAATAGAAGCACGACTAGAACGAAGAAAAGAAAAATATAATTCTCTGAGAAAAAAAAAGACTGACAAAAATAATAAAAAGTTTAGCCAATTTTTTTAACAACTTAAGTAACCTAAACGATACAATTTGCTCATGTTAAAGGTCGAAAGAAAAACATCTCTTATTTAAGAAGGCTAATACCATAACACAAAAGTTGTTCTTTCCTCCAAGAATGCTACGGATTCAATTGCAAACATCAAACTAAAATACATTATGTATAACCAAAGCATCCAGGGAAAAAAGGCACCATGTCTCACAAGCCGGCAGAAACGACGAACAAATCCAGCAGGCAAGCACACTGTTTTTTCGCCCTAATAATAAGTCTAGGTTTTTTTTATACTTGACCCACGAGGGCTGAGGTGTTCCGAGAAAGGCCGGCTGGGCCCACATTAGTGGGTCCGGTACACCACCAAAACAATTAAAAAAACGACAGAACCGGTTAAAAAAAAGGATATCGTGGCACCATCGATTCGGAAATTCGATATCCACACAAGCACGTATCCTTCAAACGCATGAGAGCTACATCATTGTCCAGTTACTCTAGGTATCCCGACCTAACATTTTTGTGCTGAATGAACCCCTTCAAAAATTACGCCGTTTTATGGCTTATCTGAAAATACTGCACAAGGGCGCGCGCAAAAGACACAATAAAAATAGGAAGTCAAACAAATGTTAAAAAAGTTACTTGCAAGTGACTATTATATCAGTTATAGATTTGTCAGCTTGTCTGTGATATTTGCGCACTCCACTGTGCAGTATTTTCAGATCGTCCTGAAGGGGGCTTAATTATTGAAGGAGTCTATTGTCTGAGCTCTCATCTTTTTTTTTCTTTGATGGCAAACCCAATAAATAAAATTACAGCCCATACACAAGTTGTACAGAAATGGAATATAGATTAGTCTGAGTGGCTTTTAAACACTGGTGAAGGTGTTTAAGGTTGAAATATTTTTCACGCAGCTAATATGGGTGGACAGGTATTGAACGAAATGTTTATATATTGGATCCGCATCACGTATCTGCAAGAATAAGTCACTCGAAAATAGTGGCAGAGTTTCCTTATTGAACTGATTGTTTTTCTTCACAAGTTTCTTTTTTGTTCAAGCTATTAGGAGTGGAATTCAATTTCAGAAGACCTAATCTCCTTTTTTTATTATGTTTTTTTAATAACAGAATTTAGAGTTGTATTGAAGAATAGAAGTGTATTCTTAAATTTTTTGTGTGTTTTGCATGAATTTTAAATATTTCATTATGTGTGCACAATCTATGTACCACCCCAGTATAACGCCTAACCTTCTATTGAAGATTAAATGTGTATTCTTTATTGATTTTTTTTGTGTCCATGAATTTTGAATACATTCGTTATGTGTACACAATCCATGTACCCCCTGCATAATGCACAACGGCGCAGCAGGTATTTGTTGAAATAAATAAATTAAATAATTCTGAACAGCACCAAAGCCAGGGCTGCAGTTATTCCTATCACACTTCCTGCTCTAAATCTAGATCAAACCACAAAACAACGTGGGACAGACATCAACACTTTTGAGGGAGCACAACATAACCACAAATATCATCTATTAGTGGTATATATATATATATATATATATATATATATATATATATATATATATATATATATATATATATATATATATATATATATATATATATATATATACATATTCGGTGGAGAGTGTTGTCACAATTCCAGACCGCCTCTTCGGCTTAAAGACTCCAACTACGTTTTGTTATCTGAATAGATCCTGAGGATGTTTTACAACGCTGCTGTTCACTGCAATACTTGGCAGCGTGATTATTTATATGTCAGGGAAAGCACTGCACAGTTGTTCTATTGTACTCATAGCCGAGATGACATTTGAAGCCTAGCATACCCGAGTTGGGAGTGGCCGTTCTGCCAGAATAGAAGTATAGAACTTCTTTTCAATTCACGATGTCTGGGTTTCCGTCTTTACGTTGGCAGCAGGACACGCTGTACTTTAGAGTGAGGTGCATCGCGAAGTTTTCTAAGACCTGAAATAGATTTCCTTCTCTCACGATCCCTCACAAGATTGATTTCTATTTAAGTTAGTACCGGCAAAAACGGATACCATTATTTTTTTGCACAAACGGGGAGCATGGGTCTTCTTTTGTGGACATAAGACAGAAGGCCAGTTTCTTCGATAAACACGAGGAACCAACCTAAAAAGCTCAGTGACGATTGTAAGCCAAAATGTAGGTCTGCGTGGCAACACTCGACAGGACGTTTGACTTCCATTGGGCACCGGTAAACAACTTGGGCCAGTCAAAACGATATGTTGATGCGCCCGCCCACATTCATTTTATTCGATTTGCAATCAACGAGTTCCTAAAGAATGTAGAAACGAGTGGATTTCTTTTAGGCATACTAGTTGCGTATTCTTTAAAGTTCATTCTGAGACTGAACGAAAGAATATGAGCTTATGCGATACATTTTTAATACTTGTGAATAAAAAATATCGAAGCATGATCAACCCTATTCTCATAGCGTACAAAAACAATACAAACGTTTAACCTTCAACGATTCATTATTCTAAATCAGGCGGTTGGAATTAATTCTGCCCGACGTGCAGCAACTTCCCGCTTGAGTCGGATGCAAATCAGTAATTAATTTTGTTCCACCACCGCTTGAGACTAAAATCTTTCTTTCTTTATTTTTTTCAAACTTCATCTCCTAAAAAGAAACAATAAAAAGATACAGGACAAGACAGAGGCTTACGCGAGAACCGGGGAAAAAAAAAAGGATGGCAGACTCAAATTGTGCGCGGATGTGGTTTGTTTTTAATAAAAGAAAAACAAAAAGTAGGACGCTCTTAATGGAAGCGATGGTTGTTGCTTACCAAAATGGGCAAAGTTGAGAACGTTAGTGGTATAAACACAAATGATTAAACTTTGTCAGATTTTTTGGCAATGCTGCTCAAAGTTTGTTTTGCACTTCTTTTACTACCTTTTGAAATTGTTCCGCCAGTGCATTTGATGTTACTACTGCCTTTGCCACGATAGTACAAGAAAGGGATTATTTTTTCTTTCCGTCCCTATTCTACTCTGCATGACTAACTTGTTTTTTCTACGAACTAACGACTACATGTCTACGATGTATGAAATAGTTTTGGAGAAGTCAACCTCATCAAAGGGGAGCAAAAAAAAGCGACGGTCCGGATCGTTGAAGGCAGTAAAACACGTCACAAAATATTACGATGTACAAAAAGAAAAAAAACACTTGAATAAAATAAACAGGCTGCTTCTCTAGCAGGTTGCAGTGACGTTAGCGGGAAGTGACAGCATGAGGGAGAGAAGGCTCATCCATAACTAAAGTTTCGTGTTCTTTTTTCTTGTTTTTTTTGAGTGAGGGTAATAGTTTAACATGATGTGTTTTTTGTGTCTCCTAAACATATGATTAACTGTTAATTTTTTCAGAATATGCCGCGTATTTCTCGTTGGTCGTATTTCTTGCTCGTTAGCGGCGTAATTAGTTCTTTCTTTGGTAAATACCCTCTTTGCCAGTTTAGTTACCCATGCGAATTGTATACCGACATCATTGACGACTCATAATGTATTTGTGCCTCATTATTCAGACATTAGTTTTTGCTGAGCACAGAAAACAGAGAGATGCGTGAATGAAAGGATGAATGAATGAGTGAATAAATGAAGGAATGGACAAATAAATGAATGAACAAATAAATGAATGAATGACAGATAAAAAATCGGCTATGTTGTTCCAATGTTTTTGTTTGTTTTGTTTTTTTCCCCACAGACTTGGGGTTTTTCTGTATACATTTTTGGTTTCAGTTGATAAATCAGGGTTTATTGGAACTTACATTAGAAAAAAAGAAAGAACACATAAAACACATAAAAATAAAAATACCGAGAGGGAATAAGAAGCGGTATAAGAGGCGTGGTACTGATCGTAACGAGCAGCCTCGCGGAGAAGTTCATTGTGGGCTGTGCTTCTGGTCAACAAAAAGCAAAATGTGGATCAATGTTTTCTTTCTGCAAAGTTTGGGTTTTGTCATGCAGGGACAGTTCCTCTTCGGGGCTTTTGGGTCTTCCCCATTTTGAAAGAAAGGCTCCCAGAAAGTCGGAACCTTAGTCATAACCTAAAGAACATCCACAGCCGACTTTTGTTTCATAATCCCTTTTCTTCTTGCCGCGAAATAAATACGGCGCCCAAATGATCTAGTCCAACGAGCAGACTTTCGTTACCCAAGTTCACTTATTCAAGAAACAAGAGGAACTCGGCATTTGGATGTCACTCACGATGCAGCCCAAATCAATTCACCCAAATTTCCAATGGCATGCCGTGGAAGGGAAGCCAACTTGCTAACTCTATTCTTCTATTTTTCTCTCGTCCCCATACTAAACGAGGACACATTTGAATTTAGATAGAGTTTCCGTCGTTGCTGCGAAAATCCGATTACTTTCCAGAGCGAGGAGAGAAACATGGCCGCTCTTCGCCTTGATTTGCTTCGGCCGGGAAAGACCCGCTTGCTTCTTCAGCATTTGCATTTCTTGCTACTGGACTAATAGATGTCTGTACATTTGCCTGCTTGAGTCAGTTTCATGGGCAACCGTATGCGAAGCGCAAGTTCGTCTGCTTCTTTTGCAGGGGTTGTGGTGACGTCACAACGCCGAGCTCCGATTGGTTCTGAACGAAGGATAGTGGGTAGACCTCAGGGCAGCTTGCTTTGAGGTCTACTCACTATCCTTCAGTGAGGCCAACCAGGGCTCGGCGCTCTGACGTCACCACAAACCCTGCGCAAGAAGCAGACGACTTGCTATCCGTATACGTCGTGGTTGCAGAGGTCACCACTGCAATTCATCTAGGGGTTCTAATGTGGACACTTGGTGAGGAAGACGGCGAGAAATTCGGCGGCTATGATTGGCCGGTGCCCAGGTCAAGTGCGGCGTCGGCCAATCACGGCCGCTAGATTTCTCGCCGTCTTTTTTGCCAAGTGTCCAGATTAAGGCCCCAGGAAGAGTACCAAAAAACGAGACGTAGTTAAAAAAAGGGAAAAAGAAAACCTTGTCTTAGCTGCGACACGCATTGTCACCGACAGCTTAAGAAACGTAGGGAGCGGCAAAGGCTTAATTTCACCGGCCACAAAGAAGATATATGTATATATATATATATATATCAAGCCGTCATTTTTTTTTTTTTTTAGTGCGGAGGGTTACGTGGTCACTGGAAACACGAGACAACCTAGAAACGATAAATCATACATGTTTATCTATGGTCAACTCCGGCAATTACCTTATTGCCTAATAGATGACCATCATTTTAAAAAAAGTCGAATGAACCAATAATGCAATAATGCTGTGAGGTTGTTGTTGTAAAGTATGTGAATGACGAGTTTTAGATGGGTATATCGTATACAGTGATGTCTCGTCAATATGAACACCTTCGTTCCCGTAAAAAATCGTCCATAATGTGAGTTGTCCATAATAACGAGACAGAAATGCATGTACTTTCCCAGTTTTTCCATGAAAGTGGTGTCCATATAGCGCGGTATCTATATTAACGGGGTCCATATCAACGAGACATGACTGTAGTAGCAAACGCAAGCACCGTGCTATGGCGTTAGCGTTGCGTGTTTCACACTGCGCGGAGTTCAAATCGCGCCCTGGATTGACGCATGACGACAACGAGCATGCGCAGCGTTGAGCACGAAACGCTAAAGCAAACGCACAGGGTTAGCGTTTGTTTCTATACGCAATACTAGAACTCTTTATTGACCGTTGTTGCACGCTACCGACGACAACCTCGCAATAATATACGTGATTCATACCACCTCCGATAAGCTAAGAGAGTTAGTAGTCCGAAAAGAGTATTCGCATCCTTAACGACATGCACTTATCATAATGACTGACAGCTTAAAGAAGTAAAATTCAGGGGTTATTTATAACCTTCACGTTTCCCTCTTTGTGAATGGTTCTTCGGCGCGAATACCGACGAATGCTGCAATCTCTTTGGCTGCGGAGCAATAATAGCAGGCTCGGGACTCGTCACGGCCTTCGTTTCTTAAGTTCTCAGTGACCACAGATAGTAAGGCCGCAGTATTTTACCGGGTGTCTCAAATAACGGCCGGTTTTTTTAAATCGACAGGAAAAATCGGTTTCTTAACTTATCGCGTTACGATTTTTCGCAGCGTTGCCCACAGGTGAAGCATTTGTTTCTATGAAATTTGCAAAGATCGAACTTACTCGAGGAAAAAGTGAAAACAAGAAAAAGGCTCAACTTTTATGAAAACGCAGCGAAGCCGCCGGTCTTCAAACCAAAGGGCGCCCTATTGTTTGAAGACCGATGGTTTCGCTGCGGTTTTCATGGGAGTTAAGCCTTTGTTTTTCTTTTTTTACTTTTTCCTACTAGTAAGATCGATATTTTGCAAATTTTATATGAAAAAATACACCACCCGTGGGCAACGCTGAACAAGATCGCAGCGCGATAGGTTAGGAAACCGATTGTTCGCGGTTGATTTAAAGAGCCTGGCCGCTATTTGAGACGCCGGGTATTTTCTACGTCACGTGCCGGGGACTAGCGCGGGGGCAAAGATTGGACACGACTGCCGTCTTAAGCGCGAGACACATGGACAGCAGAATCGTCCGATCCGACGTCCGATCCGACAGTCCGAACGCCGCTCCGAATTGCCGCACGCGACAGTTTGAGACACACGCTTCCGACCTTGCATGCGACACGACGATCCGTTCGGCTCCGCCCAGGAGATCCAAGCGCTCCAGCGGAGGTCCGCGTTCCTATACAGATCTCTGGTCCCAGGTTGACGGTTCAGCTCGCACGAGCGAAATTAGGAGCTTGTTCTCGCTAGCGCGTGCATTCTTTGCTGAGGCCATCTTTCTCGAATGGGTCAGCGGGATTCACGCGTCCGGCTTCCCGTCGCCCAGGTCAGTCCCGTTTTCTTATTCGTCCCGCCATACCCATGTACGTCATCATGACGTTCGCGCTAGCTGTGCTGTCATTGGCTGGACGCTTCCGACAGTCCGTCCGCCGTGCGAAACTATCTGGCACGTTGGACGCACGCCGGATCGCCGATCCGACGTCTGAAGCGAACAAATTTTTCGGATCAGGCAGTCGTATTGCCGGATCGGACGTCGGATCGGATGGATTTTTCGCGCATGTGTCTCGCGCTTTAACGCTTGGCTTGGACTCGTGTTCTAACTTAATGAACACGAGTCCCTGCCTAACGTTGACGCAGCAATCGTGTCCGAATTGTCGCCCGCGCTAACCTCCAATACGTTACGTAATTCTGATGTATACTGCGCTGCGAAGTTACACTTAACACATGAAGACGAAAACTATGAGATGATATGAAAGACAGTTAGAACATGACGTACTTGTGAATGCGCAGACTAACAACTGTTTATTTTTCGTTTCTTCTTCTTCCTTCTTCAGACCATTCTTTGGAAAGATGAAGATTGCCTAATAATTTAATGAATTGAAAAATAATGTCTTTCATATCATCTCACAGTTTTCGTCTTCATGTGTTAAGTGTAACTTCGCAGCGCAGTATGCATCAGAATGACAAACCAACTAGCCCAAATCCAAGCATTGTTAGTACGTTACGTAAAATAAAAAAAATAAAACTTTGGGGGATTTTTGTTTTGTTATTTTTGAGGCGTTCATTTCGTCCCTTTTACTCTGTGTCGCATTTCGGCCACCAGGCCGCGACAGTCTTAAATGCTCACTCGAATGTGCTGTATAGCTCCCCGCTTCTCTCCTTCGAGTCTTTTTTCGTTGGCTAGCGCCACCTTTCGCTTTACCTTAAAGGCGGACGACCAGACTCGAGATTCTGCAAGGCAGAAGCTCCTCCTCACCATGAGGGAGGAGGAAACAGGCAACGGTGGACAGGGTAGAAGGGGAAAGAGGAGGAATCGGGGAAAAGTGGAAAGCGCGAACTGGGCGTCGGTCTTTAAGTCCAGTTGCAGCCGACGCTGAGAGCAGATGGGACCAACCAGAGAGTGTCAAAAGTGCCCCATCGTGGTTTTTCCTCGCGTTTCTGTACGTTTCCTATCATTGCTGAACCAATCATAAAGCATACAAAAGAAGCTACTTCGTTTCACTCCGGGTCTGACGTGACGTTACAGCTTTTGAACGCTGTCTGCTTCGTATTTTCGTCAGCTCGTAGCGTCGGCTGCGTCTGGACTTAAGCTGAAACGAAGTGTTGGGTGCCTTTATTACAGAGTGTTTCCAATCATTCAATCGGTGTCACGTGGTTTATGGGCCGCGTTCGCAATCGAGCTGCGAGAAAGCGCGGAAGGCATTGATCGTCTGCAATCGTCTGCGGCTCTCCGCCCGCTTTCCGTCTCGGCACGCGACAATATGACGCGTGCGCTCTTGCGACCAATGGACGCAGGAGGTGTCCGCCAATAAAGTGCGAACGCTCTCTAGGGTTTGGGCTGCTTTCTTTGAAGTCTATAGCTCTATAGAGTTGCGAATAGAACAGGTTTCGACACGAAGCCGCCATTTTTGCCGGGATATTAAGCGTGTGAAGCATCGAACTCGGCGTCTCAAGGCGGACTGCATTTTTGATTCCGAGCTTTTCTATCGCAGTGATAGCCTCTCTTAGTACTTCGCACCCGTCGTCCCCTTTCAGCGAGGGAAGAACAATTTTTGTTTTGGGAATAGAGACAACAAACTCAGTCAAACGTTACTGAAAGAATAAACGCAAGAAAGGACAGGACGACGCACTAAAAGATGTGTTCCCGTGCCCGTGCCTTTGTTGATTCTTTCGGCACCATGTAATTCCACCACTGTGCTCAACTTTTAGAGATAATCAGTCAGTTGACGAGCTGTGGTTGGATTCTGCCTTCTCTGACTGGAAGCGCGTGGGAAGGCAGATGTATTTTTTTACTCGAAAGTCGCAGAAATAAACGTTTGAAATAAAATTCTTGGACATATAAAAGCCGTAGCGATATCTGGATACGCTACTTCCTACTTTCGATTTATTTCTTGCCTTCCACTTTCAATCTCGTTTAACAAAAAAAAAAAAAACAGGAGTGGCGGATCCGCGGTCTTTGTGACAACCGCCCCCTTCTCTCTCTCTTTCTCCTTGCCTGTTTTTCGCCCTTATCCCGACGCGGATTCCTCACTGCCTCCAGCGATCGAAGATACGTCATGAAGCCGTACGAGCGCTCTCTCCTCACTTTTTTTTCTTCCTTCTTATTCTGTTACAACTCGCAGTTTGCTCTCAGTCCCTCGCGTGCTGTTCCATAAAGCTTCCTCGTTCCGTTCGCGATGCATCTTGATTTGCTTTTCTTCGCCGCATATAGACCATCTTTGTTTGCTCCATCGATCTGACCGTACGTATAAGAATACCGCACAGCCCCCTTTCTTTCCGTTTCTCAGAAGCCCTTGTTTACCCTTGGGATCCTGGGGACAGAAAACAAAACACGATGTGGGGAACGTCTTGAAAAGGGAGGCGCTGCCACCGTATTCGTTGCCACGAGCATATACATATACTCCCTCATGATAGGCAGGTGCGGCAGCTATGAACTACCGTTCGAGCTTCATCTCTTCTGTGTACACACGGCAGTGTCTCGCTGATGTAATATTTGCACTATCATTTACGACTTAGTAATAGATTTCCTACTTGGACGTCGTAGAGTCAATTCTTCAACAAGAAAGAGTAATTGAAGGGTAGGGATAGGGCCCTATCGAATAATTTTCTGTTTCGCGCCGCTCAAGAGACGCAAAATTGTTTAACCAAGAATATTCTACAAACTCGTTTTCCTAGTGCGTGTAACACGTAGCGTAAAACTAATTGGCAAAACAAAAGTTTCTTTTTTTTTTGTTCGTAAGAAGGCTTTTGTCAAGTATCCGTGCAACTCACGTACCTCAAGTTCCAGACTTGAACAACCTCCTCAAGAGGTTTTTTGTGCTTTTAAACAGCTGCTTGTGCTTTCACTATATTGACTGCAGGTCTGGTGACAACTCGAGGTTCCGTAATATAAGTGAAAAATGTACAAAACGTTTCGTCGATCATAGTCTTCAGAGTGCAAGCATGAACCACATCATCCCCACTTTTTTTTGTAGACATTCTATACATAGTTTTTACGTGACGTCACTTCCCCTATTCCCGGCCGCCATTACCAGGTACTGAAAAGCAGAAGCGGACGCCTCCACCGCTAGTGTATCTGCTCGACTACGACATCGCTACGGCGTGTGTATCGTGCATATGTTACAGCATTCACATGCATGACTACAACACGAAGTTTCCTTCCGAAATGCAGAATCACTGAACCGAAAAACATTTGAACTCAAAAGATTCATAAAATGCATTAGGCAAACTGGCGAGGCTCGCGAAGGGTGGAGGTTGTTCCCCGCGTTCTTAGCCCAGACGCTGGGTGGGCACCCAGTCGGGGTCCGTATCGTCCATGGAAGTCGAAAGTTCGCCTGCACATTAAAATACGGGCCTATCTGAGCTGTACAAACACGCACCGCCGCCGAAACTCTATCAACACATGTGGGCTACGAATACCACAGATATAAGAAAGCTCGGCGACAAAGGTAAAAGCAAAAGACAGCAACACCGGCTGCCCGTAATCTGCAGCGTGACGCTATACAGGCACTGTAAAGCTGCCTTGCCCGCTGTGGCAAAACGCACAGAGTACGAACGCAAGGTTTCAGCAATCCATGTGTTGCGGATAACAGACGTAGTCCTTACCGGTAATGAAGCACAACCACAGGCACGGTCGTTGTCGAGGTTCATCAAACCGTTCTGGTGTGTACGAGCAAGCCAGAAGCTCCGGTGTTTCACAGACAGCAGTTGTGTTTGCTCAAACGTTCGGTTTATCACTTTCGGCAAACAATACAGCCTTATATTTAGCATTGTGTACTTCTTTGCGGAGGACTTGCTTCTGCGGCGGCAATCGAACATCGCGCACATCGGCATGACTGCACCACTGTGACCGCCAGTGCACGTGACACGCAAATACGAAATAAAGAAACGCGGACCGAAAACGATGTAGCAGCGGCCAGCGTTGCCGGCGGCGGCCTGAAACCGAAACTATGTCAGTACCTGGTGATGGAGGGGACATATCCCATAAGCCCCGGCAGTGATGTCCGTGGAAACTATGTATACAAATGGAGCTGTACTATTGTATTCAAACCATATTATTTGAACACCCTTCTCGTACTGTTACACCTTACAAAATATGCAAAAATAAAGTATAAAATTTGTTTCATATTTTTATTTTTTTTTAAATGTTGGTTGTTACTTTTTTGCTTGGATCAGGATGCATCGTGATATGTTAAAACCCTGATATCCGCAACGCGCGGAATCAATCGGCAGCATTTCGTGGTTTGCCGAAGTTCACTGAAGATTCAAAAAGAAAAAGAAAGCAAGAGTCACGAGAAACAAAGAGGAAGATAGAAAGAGAAAGAAAGTGAATGAGAGGAGAAGGTGAGAGAAGGACAACCTGGGATCTCAAACGAATGGCAACTTGACTGGTGCTTTCCTCCATTCGTGACGGGTGGGAAGTGGGCGTCGAGAGAAGGGAGCAACAGAACAGACCCAAACGTCGCAATTGATCGAATTTTCTCCTTCTCGTTGTCGTTCCAAACTGGTTGGTGTCCCGGACCCTCCCTTCGACCCCAAGGCCTGACAGAATGCTGTCAACACATATCCAAACTCAGACCTGCCCGAGACCGGGAACAAGCTTTACGCGGTTCACTGGACGCACTGGAAAGACACTCTTGTCGCAATGCAGAAAGGAACACAAGGTCTTGAAAAAGAGGAGACGAAGGAGGAGGCCAAGACGACTACAGAGGTTACAGAAAAGAAAGTGGGAAACGAAGAAAGTAAAGATAAAAGAGAAAGGGAGAGTCGAGAGCGTATAATAGCCCTCATTGCATTCTCTCCCCAGGGGTTCGATCTTCCTCACCGCAAGGGCGCGCAAGCGTGATCTAATTTGTCTCTCATCGAAGAAAGCTAAGATATCGCTCGCAAGACGGCTCGTACGCTAATGGAATCAAAGAATGGTGTTTGTGTAATACAAAACGTTATTCACAAGAATAAAAAATTCGGCAGAGACATTTAAGTTTGTCTACGTGTAGGAATGCGAAAGTCCCGAGGGAAAAGAAAACGGAATGAATAACACGGACATCTACGAAACGCGAAAGCATCTCTGCAAATCAAACAAGACGTGAAGCATGAAACACGCTTCCGTTACATCAAATTTTCGTGGTATTCCCACTTGATTCCTTAAACAAAAAAGAAGACATAAGCTAAAGGGGGCAGGGTTGCCGTCCAACGATATGTCGCTCACCTCCGATACCTATACGGAGCGCAAGTTCGTCTGCTACTTTTGCAGGGGTAGTGGTGACATCACAACGAGGCCGAGCTCTGATTGGCTCTGATTGAAGGATACTGGGTAGACCTCAAGGCTGCTTACTTTGGCTGTGTTCCAAAATTTACTCGATCCGACTCCGGAGTAAAGGTTTCGTACCTTGGCGTTTCAAAACTTACTCGCGCTTACTCGATGACGTCAGAACTCGCGTTCCAGAAGCGGGTTGTTTACTCCGGAGTAATTACTCACGCTACCCTCCTCGATCGGGGGTAACGCCGGATCAAATCGAGTAAATACGTCACGTGATCTGTTCGTCGTCTGCTTCCTGCGCCGACAGCCGTCAAAGCTCGTTTGCTCCGTTGGCTTTGGCGGCAGACGTTCGAAATAACAAAGAATGAGGTGCAGCCATTTATGTGTGGTTATTGCAATTTGCTGTTTTCAACGCAGGAATTGATTGCACCAGATCCAGACCGTGTACCTTCCCTCAGGAAGGTATACTTGTTATTGTCAGAGTGCGAGCGTAAACAGGAGCTTCTCCGCATCCTCGTCCTCGGCGTTGGAGGAACTCCGTATTCTTACGTTAAAGAATGAAAATGTTCGAACGCAGTAGATAATGTGGAAGTTTTTTGGGATTTTTTTTCTCCCCAGAGTGTGTGTAATGAGAGGATAACGCTTGTAAAGCAGTGAAGGCATCGAAGATTTTATGTATACGATCAGTCAACAACCCCACCACATTTCCCTCCCTAATAAATTGTCTATAGCGGTTTCGAAGTGCTCTCTGTGATTTTATAATCATATTCGCGTCAAAGCGAACGTAAGTTACATATCACTGTTGAGAAAGCCCCATGCGCTCTACCGCTACACCGTGTGGAAGCAATATCCGCAAAACGTAATCGGTGCTAATTACGATGAGTTGAGGCTGTTTATGGCACCTGGACTAGACTTACAGCGATCGCGCAGATTAATCAAAACAAAAATGTTGATGTCTAACTGAAAGGAATAAGTAATTTTTATCTCAATATACAGCCCAAAAGGAAGGTGAGCAAAAGGAGCTGGTGGAGCCATCTCAGAAAAAACCGCGTCATCACTGTCAAAGAAAACCTTCGAAGCGGTTAACATTATCGTCTCTATCTGGTTTCTCCATGATCAAAAGAGATCGTCTGCTATTTTCCGCCATCGCTGCTATGTTTTCTTTTTGCCGTAGCCCAAGACGAAGCCAATCCGCGTAGTATCCAGGTGATTATCCCGGCCGTTCCAAAATCGAGTCGCGGATCGTTTACTCGCGATGTCACGTGGTATTACCCGCTGACGTAGGTCACAGGTTTCTCGGGTAAGATTTGGAACATAGCCTTTGAGGTCTACTCCACTATCCTTCGATCAGAGCCAATCAGCGCTCGGCATCTTTCTGACGTCACCACAACCCCTGCAAAATAAAGCAGACGAACTTGCGCTCCGCATAGGCAGAGCTCAGACCAATGACCAAAGCGCGGTTGTAATCCAACCTGCCGCAATCAAACAGGAATGAGCCCTAATCGAAGAAACGGAACAGACCGCCATATGCCAGGAGGCGTGGTTTAATTTGTGCGTAGAATGCGGCTCCAAATCGAATTCTACTGGGAGTTAGAAATGTGTGAGTGGAATTCGTAAAATGTCTTTGTACCGATCGAAAAAAAAGGTAAAAAGAAAATTACGAAGTCTCGTTTCGCTGTCACTACGTTCGTTCTGGCTGAGAGTCGACACTTCACTAATTTATGTCAGAGGCAGGTAGCAAGAAAAAAATTTCCTAAAACAAGTTGAAATAATGATATAAAATCCGCGTGCACCTTTGAATTTAAATGAAAAACCTGTTAGAAATAAGGTGCTGTGTAAAGCACGAATACTCCTGTGAACGTTTGTGCTGACTCAATGCAGTCCCAATAAACACAGTTGAAGTAGAGCACGTTTATTTCAATTAGACGTTGCTAAAAGTCGAAACACAAGCAGAGACAAAATCGACACATATGTCGTGTTGCCTATCCTAGTCTATACTTTAAGTAATTAAAAGAAGAAAGAAAAAGAAACGTTCCCGAAAACCCCAGTAGCCGTCCCAAATCGTGTCGCATTGAATTTGGAGCCAGTGATAAGTAATTTTGTGTTGGTGTACCTATGTGTGTGTGTGGGGGGAAGGGGTTTGGGGGGAGGGGGGTTGGGGGGGATATTTCGCTGGTACGTGTACGCTTGGAGAGATTTGCCCCTTGTAGCGGAAGGATTTTTCTATTATTGTTGTAAGCTACACACACAAAATAAAAGAAAACTAAGAAGAGTATATTAATGTTTTTTCGTTTTTGTTTTTGCGATCGCCTTTTCTTGTTGAGCGTTCTAAACTTTTAAGCCGCGGTCCCACTGCTAATACGTCATACAAGAGACAGTATGCAGACAGTGTCTGCGGCGTGTTTGTTCCTTGTACGACATTCACATCGGTCAAACCAACACTGTCTGCAGACATGTTTGAAGCAAACATGAAGCAAACATGCTTTGAACACATTTTAAGCCGTGTCCGCGGGTCATTCTGTCATCATGTTCGCAAGGAACACCGTGTCACTCCGTACAATGAAGGACTAGTAGTGCCGGCATATTAAACCATCTCAAACCATCACTTCCCTCATGTATCCACGGGTATGCTCTTTTACATGCGGAATATTGGGGTTCTACCCTGCATCGCAAAAACTGTGGGGGACCGTAGCAGAGTTCGAGAATGGTATATTGGACTCGGCCGAAAACCTCTCTAAAGGCTTCTGTATGTTAATTTGCTTTCGCTCGTTGGTGTTAGTAGCGGAGATCGGGCCTTCATCGGGCATTCGTGTATGCTACACGTGTAAATAGCGAGCCTTCGCGCGTGGGTTTAGTGGAGACTTTAGGGAGTTTTCGTAGACCGCGTTTCTCCCTCCGCTAAGCCCTCCGCAACGAAGAAGCCGCTACTGCGCCTGCGCGCCGATGGCCTTGGTGGTAGAGTTCCGGGTATCGTAGCGGGTTGCGGAGAGCATTGCGGGACGGCGAAAACCATCTACGAAAGCTCCCTATTATCGCTCTCGGATGGCCTTTGCCGCCATCATGAAGTATGCTTCTAATACCCGTGCCACACAGGCAACTCGAATGCCATTTACAATGAATGATATTTGAGAGGACGGCCAATCAGCGCGCGACACTCCGGGCGTAGCGCATTCCACGCCCGACAGATTGCGAGCTGATTTTCCGATCACACAAATGTCATTCGTTTTAAATGGCATTCGAGTTGCCCGTGTGATACGGTGTAAGGCTCGTATTATTATCCTGATAAAAAAACCACAACAAAAAGCAGCTATGTTGCGCTATACTTTAACTTATCCGATTTTCGTAACACTAAATTACGACCTTGATATACTTAAGTAGGGTAAGGAATCTATCCAGATAAAAGTGACAAATGGATACGCAAAGACTAAGGTCAGGCCTGCTATTCGCCGAACATTCGAATGAATAAAAACATCTTTGAAGAATGAAATATTGAGGCAATATGGTGTTAAAGGACGGCAGATTTGAAACAGTCCTGCTTTGTTTCATCAAACAGTAATAAAATTTATTTTATCGATCCTGCAACACGTCCAGTTGGAATATATTATAAAATTATTGTGTCAGTCTTAAAATAATATTAACTTTGATTTACGTGGAATGTTTGATTCAACAAACAAACTAATCGCGGAAATATCGGATAGTTTGTAATCTCTAATAGGCTTACATTTTTTAAAGTTGTTTGTCGCTCACTCTTTCGAAAGCCCTTATCGTATGTTCCTCTGAAAAATCTGCATCTGCTTCAGTAATGCAGTTTTATAGTATAATTTTCTGCCGTAATTTATATCTGGAATCATTATAAACTGTAATACAGCGCCCTTCCCTTTTTGTTGCAATTTCTTCTAAAAGTGCGGCTAGACTATCATGCAAAGCAGTGCATCAAAGAGTGCATTAATGTTGGACGGAATCAAAAGCCTATTTTCAAGCTGCACTCTCCCTACCGCGAATGTATTCAACGGCACGGACGCACGTAATGTGAGATATAGAGATATTTTTTAATCTTCAAATCAAATCAACGTTACACGTTTTTCACATTTAAAGTTCCGCGGCCCGCTCTTAATCAAGTTCATGAAAACATACTTGGTAAATTGCTTCGTTCCTTCGTTCTATTGGCAAAGTTGTGCACACTCATTATGCTCGTGTCAAACTGCGCTTGTCATATATCTCTGCAACTGATAGGCACGAAGAAAGCATTGAACTAAATATTCCCCTTTAAAAGGCTAATGAGAGCTTGCTTTAGAGAAACCTGAAAGGCTGGTTGCATTATAAATTCAGCTTAATAAATACGGAACATTTCTTGTCCTTCAACTCGAGCCCCGCGCCAGATCATTACTAAGCTTTTGAAAGAAGGAGCTATAGTTAGCGTCTTGAACGAACTTGTTGAACTAACAATGACAGCTAAAAAATGAAGACGAATGCACATTGCAGTCTGCGTATGTTTGAACCTAAGCAGCATAATGAACTCTATTTTAACAAGGGGGCTACTTTGTAAGACTAATACGTGGTCCCACTAGTAATGCTAGCACTAAAGGCTATTGCGACAGGATCACTGAAAAATAATTACAACTCAGTTAATTTTAGAAAATTCAGCGTGGCACGTGAACAGGTTACAATATATGATGAAGATATTGTTAGGATGATGCCGTCGGCAGCAGTAGGTACAGGACCGGACAAGAGAATAGAACACACGAAGGATTTGTGAAGGCCGTGTCGGGACGAGCGGCCTGGCGCGAGATCGCGCACACATCTATACATTTCGTCATCTTCTTCCTCCCCATACATAAAACTTTGAAGAAAAAAAAACGCCTTAATAGAAGCAGTAGCTAGATATTAAAATTTTCGTCTCTTGGAAGTCATTTAGTAAATTAAATAAAGTAATATGCACACACAAAAAAGCACACGCGACGATGTAATTGTTTAGAAAAGATGTACTCAAGAAAACAAACACTATACACTGATATCATTGTGAACAGAAGCGTTACATATCAGACTTAACATAATTACGGAAATTTATGCGTGTTACATTTGCCGCCGGTGAACCCTCGTAAGTTCTAAAGAGCCACACGGATTTAGCGAACAATGAGTGATCGCCGAAACGATCGCTATCACAGAGTTATTCTGAATTGCACGCCATACTGAGGGCCAGCGCCGACTTCAAACAAGAAGTTACATCCACGAACAAATGCGGTCATCACTTTCAGAGAGCAAAAAGACGGAAACTCTGCAGGAACCAAGTATGCCAGACGAACCACGAGGAAAACTCCTGGATAATTGTTTCACATATAAAGCTGAGCAGCACGGAGTCCATTAGAGAGTTCGGCGGTCTTTAAAGCCCCTCGCCGTCGTATGAGGTCGTGGCGAACTCCAAAAAGAAAATTAAAATGTGCTCTTTTTTTTTCGGTGCCTCTCGTTTTAATTAGACTAATTTGGAGAATCCGCACGCCGGACGTGACCGACCTTTAAATCGAACTGCGGTGCTGTGAAGAAAGAAAAAAAAATTCGGGGCTTGACCCATGCATTTGATGGTACAGCACAGCACAAAAATGGACATTTATATTTCTTTAAAAAAAAGAAAAGAGAAGCAATAAAAGAGTTGTAAAAGCAAAAGCAATAAAAGAGTTGTTAAAGCAAACCACAAAACTCAATTAGGAAGCTGCCTTGATGTGTTCCTAGAGAGTTTCTACGAACGAAATAAATATTTTAAATGTTTTTTTGATTCCGGCGCGATATTTAGTTTGCCATGAGGACTTCCTGGTTAAATCAAAACTTAGCGTTGGTTAACCATGCATGATTGTATTGCATGAGTTCTTATAAAATATACGAGCAGTGTGAGTGCTTCTTTATAAAATTAGTGATTCATTTCGTGATCCCGACTCTATCCGCTCATTCACACTGGAAGCGGATCCGCGTTCGCAAAGCGGTTGTGAACGCGGTTGTATAAACATCCAGTACAATTGCACGCGCACTCGATGACATCAGGTGCGCGTGCAATTGTACTGGATCTTTATACAAGCGCGTTCGCAACCGCTTTGCGAACGCGGATCAGCTTCCAGTGTGAATGAGCGATATGTGTGCCCCTAGGTGTACTCTGGACTGCCTAATTTTTGAAGGCCTTTGGTCTGAACACCTTCAATGTATTGCCAAACGAGAGGATGCCGAATAGCACCCGCAGAGTCGGAACCTCCGGTTGACTCGTCCTAAAGCACAAACCCTTGTAAAAAATAAATATATAAATAAATAAATACATATATATAGGGTGGCTCAAGTCACCAGACTCGATCTAAAATGGACCGTAAAAATCAACGCCTGCACGTAGCAATCTAAACTTTTCGTCAAAGGTGTATTTCACAGGTCGGTTTTTTCTTGTAAAATTACAAAGCGTAGTTCTTTTTCTATAAAAAATAAGGCCAAGAAACTTGCCTGGGTCAACGGCCGGCGGCGACGCAGACGACCAACTGGAGGTGCGGGGTGTGTTGGCCGCTCCTATTGATAGATGGCGCTACCTCCCTGTTTCGGTCAGAGATCTGGTTTCGGTTTGCTTTTAAAGAAATATCGAAAGTGCCCGCGTCGACCGTGGTTTATTGACACGAACATAATCTTTCTTGTAATCTACCTTTGGCGTGAAAATAAATGCAGACAATGATAGCAAAACTTCAAGTAACAAAAAAGAAAAGAAAACGCGGTTGCATAACCACAACCCTGACGGCGCTCTTCCAGCCTGCGGATTTCGCCTGCGTGTCGTCTGCTTTCTTTAGCTGGTCGGTTGTATCCTCGGGCGCTGCTTCCGACACCTTTTATTTTTGTCGCGGTTGGTGGGAAAACAGCCACAATGCGTCACTTTGGACGCTATTTAGACCGCACTTTTGAGACACGGAGGCTGCCAAAGCAAGCGCCAGATAAAAAGCAATTAATGGCTCTGAAAAGAGCCTGTCAGCAGAAGCCCGCGGTTTTCGCGGTTGTCAAAGCCGCTGGTCATATGTACAAAATGAATAGATATGTGCTCTTGAGTTCTAGTTGTCTTCAGTCCACATGTCCACCTCGAACTTGGAGCACTTGTGCAGTCTTCGCTCAGAATCCCTGAAGGCTGCCTCCCGCATGTTGTCCGTGATCGCATCGAAGGCGGATAGAATGCGCTCTTTTAGTTCCGTCATCGTGCGCACGCGAACTGCGTAGACCTGTGCTTTCACGAAACCCCAAACAAAAAAATCACAAATTGTCAGGTCAGGGGACTGTGGGGGCCAGGGCATTGTCGGTGATTCTCGACCCATCCAGTTGCCGGGAAAGGTTATGTCAAGCCAGTCTCTCACTGTGGTGGCGTAATGCGGGTGTGCTCCGTCTTGCTGGAAGGTGCACACCTCCCTTTGCATGTGCGAAGCTTCCAGCTCCGGCAAGACGTCCTGTTCGAGCATGCGAAGGTAGGATTCGCCGCTGACCGTGCCCTCAAAAAGAATAGACCGACAACGCCTTCCTCCAAAATCCACACCATACTACGACCTTTGGTGACTGGACAGCCTCTTCAATGATCCAGTGGGGGTTTGTCTCGGACCAGCAGCGGGTGTTCTGCTTGTTCACGTGCCCAACCAGATAAAAAATAGCTTCGTCCGTGAAAAGCAGAAACGGAAGGTGGTTCCTGTTTGTGGAGATGCATCCAAGTTCGTCCACGCAGAACTGCTTTCGCCGCTCATAGTCATCTGGCTGCAGCTCGAACAGGACCTGTGGCTTGAACGGATACATTTGTTGGCGGATCACCCTCCAGACGAAACTTTTACTGATGCCAAGTTGTCTTGCGACTTGTCGCACGGACAGGCGTGGGTTCATTGCAAATGCCGCAAGTACGGCGTGACGCTTGTTCTGCTGTGGCGACCTCTCTTCGAGTACTCGCAGCCTGGTCTGCACAGTGTTCTCTGTGTTGAATCGGTGTACCCAGCGCATGACAGTCCGACTGGTGGGTGGACGCCTACGAAAAGTGGCTACAAACTTCGATCTCACTTGCCTCATACTCCTGGTTTCTGTAAACCAAAGGACTACCTGTGCCCTCTCTTGGACGGTCAGGTGACGCATTGTGGCTGTTTTCTCACCAACCGCGACAAAAAAGGTCTCGGAAGCTGCGTCCGAGGATGCAACCGAACAGCGAAAGAAAGCAGACGACACGCAGACGAAATCCGCCGGCTGCAAGAGCGCCGTCAGCGTTGTCCTTATGCAACCGCGTTTTCTTCTATTTTTGTTACTTGAAGTTTTGCTATCATTGTCTGCATTTATTTTCAAGCCAAAGGTAGATTACAAGAAAGATTATGTTCGTGTCAATAAACCACGGTCGACGCGGGCACTTTCGATATTTCTTTAAAAGCAAAACGAAACCAGATCTCTGACCGAAACAAGGAGGTAGCGCCATCTATCAATAGGAGCGGTAAACACACCCCGCACGTCCACTTGGTCGTCTGCGTCGTCACCCGCCGTTGACCCAGGCAAGTTTCTTGGCCTTATTTTTTACAGAAAGAGAACTACGCTTTGTAATTTTACAAGAAAAACCGACCTGTGAAATGCACCTTTGACGAAAGGTTAGATTGCTACGTGCAGGCGTCGATTTTTACGGTCCATTTTAGATCGAGCCTGGTGACTTGGAGCCACCCTATATATATATAAGTAATATTATGATCGAATATATATATATATATATATATGGTGTTTCACGAAAGGTGGACAAATTCGATAGTGCGAAAACAATGCGTCGCACCAAAAAAAAGGCTATGTGTCGTTTTGGACCTGGGCCAGGTGCCTATTTAAGAAAATTATTGAAGTCCGAGATAATTATATTGTTAATTATTTTTGCGTAAGTAACTTTTTTAATGATTGGGTTTATAGGAGCATGGTTTCAATTAGAAAATTGCTCATCATCATCAAAAAACACTAAATCAACAATTTGCAGAACGATAGAAGGCACGCGAAGCATTTTACGGCTTTCTGAAAAACCGTACGAATTCGACGGGTTTTAAGTTCCGGTTTGTTATCGGAGCGCATCTCAGCCCCGGCGGCAGCGCGCCCCGTGGAGAGATAGTGCATCCAACCTCTGCTGCGCTGTGCGGGTTTTTCAGAAAGCCGTAAAATGCTGCGCGTGCCTTATATCGTTCCGCAGTTTGTTGATTTAGTGGTTTTCGATGACGCTGAGCAATTTTCTAATTGAAACTATGCCCTTAAACATACTATTAAAAAAGTTAATTACGGAAAAATAATATATAATCGAATTATTTCGGACTTTAATAATTTTCGAAAAGGGCCCTGGCCCAGGACCAAAAAGACACAAGGCTTTTTTTGTTGCGACGCGTAGTTTTCGCAATATCGAATTTGTCCACCTTTCGTGAAACACCCTGTATATATGAATGCCTGCAAGAAAAGAATATAAGGAGTCCTCCCTACAAATACGACAATTTAACAGTTAATGGTTTACCGGACACTGATCCGTCCGTGCTGATAGGACGGGCGGGTCATTAGACGAATGTACAATCTTTCGTCCAATTCCGCTCACTAACTGAGTGTCACGTGTAGTCGCTGCACCCGCTTATATGATAGCCACTAACAGGTTAAAAATTCAGGCGTGGTTCATTATATTTACGTTTCTTGCATGGCGATTCTTTCTTCAGAATTCTCATTGGCCGATGCTGCGGTAGTATATTAGAAGCGGTGCGATAATAAGGTTCTCGCCTCGCCATGTCCTGCCTTTCTCACGCTCTCAGTGATTATACAGGGTGGCACAAGTCGACCTTCCGCTGTAAAACAAGGCTGAAGAAAATCGACCCCTTCATATAAAAAGTTCAAAATGTCACCGAGCGTGCACTGAGCAGGTCAGTTTTACCGTGTGAAAGTTCGAGGCGTAGTTCTATTTCTTTACTTTTTTTGTGTGAAAAATTGGGAACCAGAAATTAGTCGATGTAAAGGTTGACCGCTTTCGCAGACGACTGAATCAGCGATAGTACATTTACTTGTGGCTCTATCTCCCGAGAGTTGCAGCGAGCGGACGACGATCTCCATGGTCTTCGAGACTTTTCGCGCGTCCTGTTCCGGCCTGTCCAAACGCTCGGCTGCCCAGCAGAAAAAGCGAGCAGAGCTAGTTCTCTAGATCTGCACAGTCACCAAATGTCACCAAACAGTCACCTTATAGTCACCAAAAAATGGAAACAGAATCGCTTCAAAACACGCTGTCAACTGTGAGCCCGCGGCATGTAGCTTGCATTTTCATGGTTGTCATCATCAGAATAGAAACGGGTAATTAGATCTCCGTTCATTCGTAATTTTTATTCGCTGCTGCGGTCTTTGCGCTGTTTCGCTGGATAATATCTTATAATGCAAAATTTAGTGCGAATCTACATTTGACATTTGCGGAGACTGTCCCTGTCGGCATGGGCACAGAAATATTTTTGTCGTCGTGCACGCGAACAGAATTCTGAACTTCACTTACGTGCACGGATACTTTTTTCTATCCCTTTCGTGCTTTGCAAAGGGGAGCCTTCAAATTTCAGTGAAATTCTTCCCTCCGTGTGTGAGGCGGAAGCACGTTTCGCGCCGCTTCTAAGATCCGTAGACCGACGATAATCGGGATTATAATAATTCGCTGCTCTTTCTTTGTATTGTTAGGTTTGATCGCGAGCGCCACCAAGCGCCACCAAGCGCCCTACAGTAACAGTTTCTACAGGTGAATGCAACGGCCTGAGGAGCTTCGCCAGCCCTTGAAAAATCTCGTAGGTCATGCGCACTCTGATGCCTGATCACTATGTCGATTGGTAGACGGTGCCACAAGTAAATAGCGTCGATAAGTCGGTCGTCTGCGAACTCTCTCAACCTTGAATTTTGAAATATTAATTTTGCTCTCATTTGCGCAGGTGAAGAACTGCGCCTCGAATTTTCACACAGTAAAATTGACCTCCTCAAATGCACATCCCGTGAATGTTCGAGCTTTGTATGTGTAGGCGCTGATTTTTCCGGCTCGGTCTACAGCGGAAGAACCGCTTGTGCCACCTTAGAGTTAACAAGTGATCCATTTACCGTGCGTCAGAATTTCAGTCACCATAATTGACCTTCTGTGGCCGAGCCGAGACGCCCCATGGCCGAAATGGGCACTGACGAACCGATACTAGAAGGGCAACCACTTGTCGAGTGACCACAGCGGTGACGTGGAGCAAATGGATTGAAAGAAAACAAAACAATGAAAGTTTGCATAGCCACTGCAAAGCGTCCATATTAACGAGTCCTTGAAGCTCCGTGAATGGGAGAGACGCTGTGCTTTATATGCGCGTTGGGGCGGAGTCCTGGTCAGAATTGCGAGGTGGCTGGAAGATTACACGCCGCGCAATCCTCCAGCCAGCTTGTCTGTGCGGCGTTCGAGAGCGCCGGCCGAAGCACTTGAAAAGCTTCGAGAAGTCTGGAAACCGCCCTGGTCTCGAGTCGCCGAAACTCAAACAGTGCGGCGGGGGATGCATCGTCTCTTTTAACGACTCGCCGGCGTTGCGTAGTCGGCTCCAGACAAGAATGATTGGACCCATCCGATCGAAGTTTCGAACTTTGGTGCTGTCTAAAAGCCTGCATTATAGAAACCTTTCGCAGGCCACCCTTTATTGCGGGATGCTATCCGAAAGCGATTTTAGGGTACAGCAAATTTAACGGAAACAGTGGAACAACAGGTCATTGAAGGTAGATATTTTTTAGCTAATAAGAGGGAATGAATTCTCGTTAAACTACGAGTGGCTGAAAAAATAAAGTTTGTTTCGGGATATATACGCGACGAGTGAAACGAAGCTGAAAACTACGAAGCGGCAAAAGGAGTTTTACAAGGCATTCAATAGTTTAGCATCTCCACTTCGTGCTACTCACAAAAAACGCTTGTGCGTCTACTTTCACGCACAACACTCGGTCAGCCAGTAACCGCAACTTACGAAAGCAGCTCAGCGAATGACGAGGCCGAACCATATCGTTTAGACCAAAAAAGGCAGTGTGAGTTGTGACATTAAGCAATGCAAGCGTGACGTTTTGCATTGCTTAATGTCACAACTCAGACAGCGTGTTTTGGTCTAAACATATGTTTCCGCATTGTCATTCGCTGAGCTGCCTCCGTAGTTGCGGTGATTGGCTCTCCGATTGTTGTGCGGGAAAGCAGACGCACGGACATTTTTTTAGAGTGAGTTAGCAATTCAAAGGCTGGATTTAGACAATTACCAATACGGGCAATTCTGCAACTATCCATAAATTTCTTCTATAATTACTTTCGTGAGAAGTCCGACAGTGATAATGAATGTTAATTAAAAGTACCGTTTTTATTGATTGGTAGCGCCACTAAGCTCCTTGTGTGTATTTGCTATGCTGAGCACAAGTTCGTCTGCTTCTTGCACAGGAATTGCGATGCTGCCAGAACGCCGAGTTCTTATTGGATGATTTGAAAAAAAAAATAGTGGGTAGACCTCGAGACATCTACCATCGAGGTCTACCCCCTATCCTTTCAATCAAAGCCAATCAGAGCTCGGCGTCGTTCTGACGTCACCGCAACCTTGGCTGCAAGAAGCGAACCGACTTGCTCTCCGCGTAGTCAAGGGTATAGCTTATGAAACGCAGAGCTTGGCGATGCCTCGAGAATCTCATTATCACTCATTCAGCAACCAATGAAACTGCGGTATTAGTGATGATTTTTCGATAATAAAGCCGAAGAACGAATGTCGAAGCAAGTGTCGCGAACATGATGAGCCACTCCCTACGTTTATAGAGCTGTCGGTGACCTCAGCCTGAAGATGAATAATCGAGGTTCCGTGGGACTCGATATGACCTAATAGCCATCGAGCTAAGCCGCACCAAAGTCCGCTAGAAGTCATGAAGAATGACTGAAGCGGACAATATCTCGTTTCTTCGATTGAAGGTTTGTGGCAGCCCACGAGGACCCAGTGTACTTTGACAAACCTGGTTTCTACATTGATTACAGTTAGGTTCCTATTACAACCAAGTCCGAATAGAGGGAAGAAAAGACAAAGATTAAAGAGGGCGGTAGTGTAAGAGCTTCCTATTTCGGCGCTCCTGTTGAGAAATGGCAAACATCAAATAATAATACTTTGATTGAAACTCTAAGTAGTTGTTTTCAATCAAAGGTCAAGTTAATTAAACCGAGCTAAAAATGTAAACACGAAGATGATCTAAAAAATTGCTTCCTCTCATTCGCTTTAGGTCTTTTTCTCACCCATGGACAAATCTTCATCCCCAAGAAGAAGATTCAAGTATACTATGCCGCCTTCCTTTTCCTCCGCATCTTCATTTCTCCAGCCGATGAATGCCCATGTTATGTTTGGTCTTTTCATCTTCAGTTTTCTTTAGCGGAAGTGCCGTTATAGAAAGGTCGGTGTGGGATTCTTAAGATACGTTAGGTCTTGCCCTATCACGTGACGTTCCGGGAGAGCGTATTTTTTATATTCACCTTATTCTATGGCATTATCTCAAATCGGGCAAAATAAAATTGTAAAGTTTTTTTTCCTACAAAAAAAAAATGTTTCTGGAGCACTTCTGGAAGGAGAAGCAGAGAAGGCAGCTTGGCGGATTTTTTTTGTTGTTGTTGTTTCTTTCAAAGTTACGGATTGTCGAAACGGGCGAGCGACTTGTTGCCTTTCTCTCGCCCATCGTATGTTTGATATCTTTCCTCTTTGATTTTCTTAAAATTACTGCGCCCTAACTTTTCAAATCATCATAGAGAATATTATGCTCAATAAATTTAATGTCAGCAGTCAGCGTCCTTAGATGATGGTGATGATTTTTGTGCGGCTTTTCCTTTTGCAGCGAGCGTGCTAGAATAATATTTGCGCCCTAACCGAAAGTTAAGAAAAAAAGAAAAGAAAAAAAAAGTCGGCTTTCGTTGTCATGGCTTTTGTGTCACCAGTGTACCCGTCTTGAGTTCGACAGCATTGTAAACGCGAGAAGTGTTGTCTGTTTGCAGCTCAGCGGGCGCGGTTGCGTTAGCCATATCTGAGCTCGCACCGGCTGCGTCGGCTCCGCTATAGTGTCATCGTTCTCGGCACGTGGCGTCCCCGTGAAACCCGGGCGTCCGTTATCGTCTTCTTCGGGTGGGGCCGGCCATGTTGCATCGTAGGTGGCAGCAGGTGCTCAATAGAGAAGCTTCAGGCGCTCCACTGTCTCAGCTGCGAATTACCACGATCCTGACGGCGGCAATTTGCAAAGGGTGAATACGGCAGGCGTTTGGTTTGCCGTAGCATCGCTCCGCAGCCGATCAATAAAAGGCAGCTCCGGTAGTTACGGGGCTCGAACATGGCGTGCCTTGATTTCAGAGTGTTTCGAACTTCTCCATAGGGGTCACGTGGTTTATGGTTTGCTCTTGCAAGATGAGTTGCGAGGAAGTGACGAAAGCCTCAAGCGTCTCCAAGCATCTGCGGTATTCCCTCTGCATTGCTTGTGCTTCCCTCCTCGCCACTTGAAAACGGATGACATGCGCACTTGGGACCAATGTCCGCAGGAGGGGTCAACCATTAAATAGCAAACGCACCCCTTGGTTTCAGATGGACTTGGTCTCTTCAATCTAGGCTCTCTACTGGGACGCTGCGACGGTAGCGGCCCGTGCGTTTGTCCGTCTACTTCGCATCTATGCGTCTTGAACCATCCAAACCAGGATCGGGGTTCCTATAGCATTACTTCACCCGCGTAACAATTGACGTGTTTTGTTGCCATTTCACAATCACTCTGACGCATATCGGTGTTAGATACACCGAATACGCGTGATCCGTAGTCGCGTTCCAGAATAGTCGGTGTTGTTGGCTTTAAGGCTTACCAGAACGGCAAAGGTCCGTCCACACAGTGCTTTTTGCTAACGTTTCGTGATGTTACGGGTGCTTCAATCTGTTTGCGTCGAGTAACGACCGCCGTTCGTACGATAATGATAAGTAAGAACTAGGCATCTAACTTTCAGTGAACCGTTTTCTGAGGCCCGTCCACTAACGTTGGCGGCCGCCATTTCTTGAGCACGAAGTGTGTGGTTGGATCCGAGTCCTCGCCGAACGCTGACGTCACACTCGTCTTCGATCCGAACTGAGCCGAGTTTACTCCGAACGCCGAAGGAGCTCTCGTGTCCAATACATGCTCCGAGTCCATGCTCAAACAATGGCGGGCTTGGAAAGCCGCACAGCGGCTTTAGTTGGCGTGTATGCTTTTGCAAAATGTATGTTAAAAGTCACAGGCCTCCCGAGATCCAACAACACACATTAGCCAGTCATCCGTGCTGCCAATTTAGGTCGCAGTTTTGTGCCAAACACCCCACAAAAGTATCTAGGTTAAGATACTAAGCACCCATTTAATGTATTTGAATCATTTAAGTTTATTTCACTAAGATACCATTTCGAGTAGAGTACACATACATTGAAAAAGTAATTGAATTACACACGAAGATACCCGGCAAGTAGGTTGGAAGCTGGTAACGTAAAAATAGCGAAGTCAAAAAGAGTACTCTACTTGTGATGACTTCACTGAGAATCACATTTTGTTGTAATCTTTATGACTTTCAAGGAACGTATTAGCTGCTGTAATCGAAGTTTACTTCGAAATAATTCGAGACAAGCAACATAAAGGGTACACAATGTTTTTTTGGGAACAAGGGGAACTCAGGTATTTTAGGCGTGGTAACTGGCGGCAGGCTCGGCTCATGACGCATCCCGCAATATGTTCGTAATATGCCTTGACGCGATAGGGCGAAATTGACACAAAGTCCGGCATTGCATATCCCTAACAGCGGAACCAGAAGTTCATCAGGCAGCGCGATGAGTACGCGAGGGAACGACAAACGTGCACGCTCAGGAGAAACAACAACTAGAGGACAGCAGCCTCTGTCGCTGATCAACAAGCAAGGGCGAGTGTTTTGTCTCCCCAGCAAAGGGCGAGAAGGAGCGCTTGTACCTTCATGCTATCAAGAAATACTAGGAAGACCAAGATGGAAACATAAGTAACACAAGAAGGTGTGCACGAAAGCGCTTTCAATCCCTGGCGAAAAACTAGGTTGGAGAATTCTGAAAATGAAACAATGTGCGAATTCGGAAGGAGATAAAATAAACGCTCTCGAACCAGCTTGGAAACAAAGTAGAGTAACAATTGACACACAAAGAGATTTGGGGAAGCCCAATCTAGGTCTATGCAGCTCAATAAAGCCAGTAAGATCTAGCTTCCTTGGCCGAGGGAGTGTTCGCGCTCACTTGAAAACGTGCTCGAGCATTTACATATCAAAAGCCCCTGAACCGACGATTTCCGAAAATGATCCATTGTGACTATTTTCGGTGTTGGCGTCACAATCTTCCGCCGATGGAACCACTCTAGCTTCGGACAACAGGTGTAAATAATGACGTCACCGGCCCTTTGCTAGCTCCAAATGTAAAATGCAATTCAATAAAAACTTTAAAAAAAACGCATAGGAGAACACATAGAGGCGGACGTACTTTGGACTATCCACTTGGTATTTTGTTGGCCGTCGGAGACTGCGTTTTGCTCGGGATGAGGGCGATTCGTCACGCGCACTCGTCGCAGGCCGACTGGTAACAAGGTGATTCGTCACATACGAACATTCGTTTTAGGGCGGCTCGTCCAGTGGACAGTTGGTCACATTGACAGCGCAATGATGGACATAATAGTTCATATACTGTAAACGACTTAATTTTCGCGGGCTCAAATTTTCGCGAATCCGGCAAAAGCTGAAAATATTAAATTATTCGCGGGTTCTAATTTTCGCGAATCGAGTGTAGCTTTCGTAGCGTTCACATATTGCCCAAATTGTTCGCGGGACGTATTTTTAGCGTTTGTATGTGATTCGCGAAATTCGCGAAAATTAGGTTCTCGCGAAAATTTTGTCGTTTACAGTATTGCAATTATCACTAAGAAGATATGTTCCCTGACGAGTGTGCTGTTAGAACAATAGAATGGGATGCTTTAATAAAACTAATTTGCATGTAATGCCATGCGAAGCAGGAGGATGTGCGCAATAGTTGGTGCATGCGTAAATACCCCGTTATATTTGTTTCAGGTTGCTAGAAATAATGTATATGTACAAATATATTCAGAACAAGAAATACTTGGGAAAGAAAGAACTTTACCATTCCGATCTAAGAAGTCCAAGACTTCAAAACACAGTGTTCCGAGCCACTACGCTAGGCTGTCAATGTGGCAGGTGCTGTCGTACTCTCCAGCAATGAAGTATATTTGCCTGTTGCAGTTGGCGTGTTTATTGCATTTTTAAACACTCCTGTAAAGGCTCGTTCACACACTTGCAACCGTGTAGGTCCGAACGAGACAAGACAGGTTCTTAAGGCTCTTGCGACGACGTAGAACCAGCTCCGCAGTAGCGCATCCGGTCCTATGATGTCGCAAAAGACTTAAAAGCCGGTATTCTGAAAAAAAAAACATGTTAGGGGAAATGGTGTGACCAGAACAAAACTGCAGATTTAAACTAGGTAGGTATAGTCTCGGTCGGTCCTACTATGTTGCAAGTGCGTGAACGGGCCTTAAACGTTTCTGCCACCTTCAGGCTGTGAGATCTTTATTTCATCGATGTCGAAGTGGCTACGAAGAGGGCATTTCAAACTCGGTGACATTACTAACGGCCAAAGGAGTGCCCGATATAATGTTATGTGGAGTTTTACGATTTTCCATTGTAACATAAACAAGCGACTAAAAAAGCAAATGTTACAATGCTAAACGTAAAAAAGGTTTTGGCACACACCCTGTAAAACCTGTTATCCTTAACACCCGGTTAGACGACTCTATGAAGCTCTCGGTTGGGTCCCCCGCGGGGGTACAGTTGCTTGAAAGTATGATAATACAACTGGCAAATGAATCATTTGTAAGTTGTGCTTTCTGTCAAGATATTTTGCAGCAGCTCCAATGCTATACTTCGTTTCAGCTTGGGTCCAGACGCAGCCGATGCTACAAGCACGAGCGTGTGGCCCTGAACAGTGCCTGTGCTGCACGAGCGCGCGTGTTTGGCAGGGACGCTGGAAGCCCGGAGCTCGCGCTTGTAGCATTGGCTGCGTCTGGAGCAAGCTGAAACGAAGTATAGGTGCGCTGTTCTTCCTGTTATATGTACTTACACGAAAACCCGTTGTGAGTTAGCATCGATCCACTTTTCTCCTTCGCGATCACCTCTATTTTTGGGGATCAAATGGGAGTTCGACAATAGTCGTTCGCAAGTCGCCTCAACATTCCCCGTTCGGGACACAACAGTCGCTTCAGTTTCTTCACCCTCGATCGGCCATGCTGACCTTGTAGGGGCCTTGCCAGATTGATCCGAAAAGAACAAAAACAACTTTTAGGGGACGAGTCATTGTGCGACGGGTTGCCCCGTGACGAATCATTCAATGACCGATGTTCCACTGTGACCAACGGGCCTGCTACCAGCTGTCTGGTCACGAATCGCCACGTGACGAATAGAGCGTATCCAGTTTTGGATGTGCCCTGCTTTCTGTCCTGTTTTTGGTTGCTTGACACCAACTCTGCAATCGGTTCAGCGTTGCCTCTTGACTCGCACGATCCCTAGTTCCCTAGATTGTTCCGGCGACAAATGGTTTCGAAGGCTGAAAAATGTTTCTGAGATACCGAGCAGACGATAGATAAATATGTGATTAAGATGGAATAGTCAATACTCTAGCGGAATACTATCTGCAAGATACCTATAAACTAAAAAAGTATTTGAAATACGGTATCTTGTGTAGGGTATTTAAGATAGGCACAAGTCTCACAGAACCGAGTTAGTCGTACCATTCTTCCTAATGACCGATTCACAAGGCGGACTGATCCGCGGACGGATCGATCATGTGACGACATGGCCGCGGTTCGCCCGTCTCCCAAGAGCATTCACACGAAGTAGACGACGAGCGGACGCCAGCGAGGACGTACCGAACCTATTCGCCACCCCACAGTGCCGCGAAACTCCAACATCGCACCGTGGCACCGTTGTGCAAGAGAAAAATATACGTTTGCTACCACGATAAAGAATCGAACGCCGCTGTTACATCAGTGTTACGTACAGATCGAGGCAAAACACCGTGATATGCTTCGCGCGAAGCGCCAAGGCATAACAGTGACAAAGTCATGGTCTTGCTCGAGAAGGCTTCGGTATAGGAGCGATGAAGTTCTGAGCTCGTGGAGGGGCGTTTGGAGATGTCTTCACGCACACCGCGCTCGTGCACAACATTTTAGAACACCACAGCCAAAAAAAAGGTCTCGCTTGATGAAAGGCTGATTGGACGTACAAGAATTATCGCGGCGTGCTGGACGAGTATTGAAGGAAGCTTCTTGACACGGACCCGGAGTAAAGTCCCTCGAGGTTTTTTTCACAGACATATCGAGGGTTGTTAACCCGGAGGAGTAGCGGAACTCGCGTCGCGTCAGCCCGACGAAGTTTCTGCAGCTTTTTTCACGCGTGAAACCAAGAATCGCACTACAAAATGAACGAGTGAACGCACACTAAGACAACAATGCGCCAATTTTGTTTTAATAATAAAAAAAACATAAAGAAAACACTCTACCGTTGCCAGACTAAACGGTTTTAAGTCAATCTTCTTTTAAAAATCCGCGAATTAGAAGGCGCTCGACTTTACCAGTCCACGCGTCCGCGGGCGAGGCGCGGATCGCTGGAATCGGTGACGTGACGGCCACGTGGTTCGCGGCCCCTGTACGAAAATCGTGATTCGGTCCGTCGTGTGAAATGGCTATTAGCGCCGAGATGTTTCGGTGGGGCTCTCTTTTGGTTTCTGTTCTTGAAGTCACAACCATGATTTGCCTCGCAGTGATTGGCAGGACTTCCTTCACCGCTCATTCACACTGGAAGTGGATCCGCGTTCGCAAAGCGGTTGCGAACGCGGTTGTATAAAGATCCAGTACAATTGCACGCGCACTCGATGACATCAAGTGCGCGTGCAATTGCACTGAATGTTTATACAACCGCGTTCGCACCGCTTGCGGCTGCGATCCGCTTCCAGTGTGAATGAGCGATTCTGCGAATCGGCGATTCGGCAGGCATTATCAATATGCAGGAAGCTATGGCGGCACATTGATGCTTTAGACCCATGTTGTGGTAAAAAAAACTATGTCGCAGAACTCCGGTCTAAAAACATGCTTTTCGTGCAAGGCTCGTCAAATTATGAGGCGCTGGAGAAATGCAGCATTCTGCGTTAAGTCCTTATTTCGAACTCTTTTTGTTCGCCTTCCGCCCATTGAAAAGCATGCGGGAAGGGCCTTAGAACGCACCTGGTATCGCTGCGCCGCAGCGTTCTTCCGCAACATGAAGTTCGTCTGCGTTCCTCGCCGTCACCATGGCAACGAACGCCGAATGAATGGAAGCACGCACGCTACCGCCGCGTGAAGCCAGCAACAGCTGACGCCATTTTACGAACGCCGTCTGCTAGCCAAAGCCGAACGCGGTATGTCAGATCAACCGCCTCCGCCGCCGCGCCGCAAGCAAAGACGACGAAGCTGAGACACGCCGACGGCGAATAGGCGAGCAACAGCACCGCGAGACGACTACAACGGCGGCATTTATTGGGATCAAAGGCTGCTTTCGCCGATGCGCCGCTAGCAAAGACGACGACGCTGAGGCACGCCGACGGCGAATAGGCGAGCAACAGCACCGCGAGACGACTACAACGGCGGCATTTATTGGGATCAAAGGCGCGAAATAAGCAAGAACAATTTTTATTTGAATCATAACACGCGATATCCAAGTTGGGGACCACATACCTTTGCTGGATCTTTCCTGTGAACTTTTTACAGAGACACGGGGTGCCGCGTACAGAACACAGCTCCGTTTGCAAAATATGGGGGCCCTGAAAAGGGCCGTTTAGACCGCTACCAGAACCTATAACTGACGTAACGAGCACTTGACGAGCGGTTGGCGCATAAGTCGTCTTTATGCACGCAGGCGGGCGACGGGCTCAGCGCAGCGGATCACTCGAAGTCACCGGGGCCGTCAGAATCCTCATCCTCCGCACTATAGGGAAGGTCCCTGTCTGCGTCGGGGCTGTAGATTTTGGCGGCCGCGGCGACGAACGACTGGAATCTATCAGTGTTTCCGCGCGCCTTCTCTCTCCTCCAAAACATGAACTTTGCAAGGTGACCAGTGAAATGGTGGCTCTCGCGCCGTCCAGATGGAAGACAGTTTTTGACGTGGGCCCAGGTGCCCTCCACCGTATTGGTGTGCGCACCAGTGTTCGGGTCGACAAAGTGCAGCTTGTGGTTAACGGTGAGGTGCGTGAAGCGAGCGTCATCTGCAAGCTTGCGATAGCCAGCCCAACAATCAGTGATTATTCTTGTTCCAGGGCGGACCCACTTGGCTATTAGCCCTAGCAGGGTTTTTAGCGTCACGGGTCTCCACGGGAACAAGAAAGCAGCACCCGCTGCCACGCTCCACACCGCCGAAAACCCACTGGCCAGGCCTTAAATACCCGCGATGGTACTTTCGCCGCCCGAACATACTCTCGTCTAGTTCTACAGTCACGCCTTCGCCACCAATCATGCCTGAATGCTTAAAAACGGCTTTTACCACAACCTCCCGACAAAAGCTCGCCCAATCAGTTATTGTCTTACTTGCGATATCAGTCTCCCACTGAATGACGGCGCACGGTAGGTTCTGGCACCGGAGGATGATTTTCATGAGTTGGAGAAGCGTCAGGTGCGATCCTTCGAAAAAGGAACCGCTCCGTACCGAGACGTGGCCCCGGCACTGAACTTTGACCGGCTTCCTCTTGTACACCGCACGAGTCATCCACACACCGCACCCGCACGTGTAGCGATCCGCAGATCTATCGCGGACTTGCAGCTTGTCATCGCAGCTTCGCATTCTGGACACACACGAAAACCCAGGAGCCAGGAGCAGGCCCATGCGCTGAAGCAAATTAATTGCTTCAAGATGATCTTTCATGGCGTCATGAAGACGGCACAAGTTGAACGCCATGGCACTGCGATGCTCGCCTCTGGAAGAATAAAGCGCCGAGTGAAAACTGCGCGCTTCTTTGCATTTATTATTTTTATTTCATCCGCCATTTTATACCTCGTGACACAATTCTAACGAACTCATTGGTTGATCGGTCGGACCACACCATCGCGTGACAAAACAAACGCCAATCGTGTGACCAGAACGGTTGCCACGGTCGGCATCGTTAGAAGAGAACAGTCGAACCCAACAACAAAATAAAGTAACAAAGTGAATAAAGAAAACAAAAAATAGAAGGGAGCCGTTGGAGTTTCGGCAACACGGACGCCGTCTTCTTTGATGAGAGGAGGAGCGGCCGTGCTACTCTGGCCGCACTGGCTGCTCAAAATCTCCCTTTTGTTTTTCTTTTCTTTTTTTAACTTTACAGGGTGCCACGATCTTTATTTGAAGCTGATTTGTTAAATTAATAACAAACAACGCGTCGGAACGGAGGAGGTAGGGAGTCTTGGCGTCAGAATTCGACGTGGTAGAAAAGAAAAGAAAATAACGAATGCACAATACGTACCGTATGCCAAGACCGTTATACTCCGCACTCGGTGAGGACTCATGACGCCACCGACGACCGTTAGGCTATTTATTTTGTTTCCTTAGATTTTTTATCGTGACGACTACTCCACTGTGCGTCGACGTCTCCAGCGGAGATCCGGCAGTTTTTAATAATAATTATTACTGTCGTTTGAAGGGCATTCTTTTTATGCTGCTTCGTTCCTGACGCCATAAAAATATTCTTTCTGTTTAGATTATAGGCGCGAAAACTCCACACTGACTAGGGCCTGAGTAACAACTCTGCATTACTCAGGCCCTAGTCCGTGTGGATGTTTCGCGCCAACAATCTAAAAAGAAAGAATGGCATATACACACATCACTACGCGCACGCACTCAAAGTTGGTCCATGAAGTCCAGTGTCCCCGACGTGTTTTTTAGCGCTTTCAAAACGATACACTGATACCACCAAGTGTTCTCCGCCCAGGAAGTTTTGGTGACATTAAATAGTCTACTTGTTGTCTCCCTTACTCCGTCCCTGTCTTGCGGCGCATTTTCTCAAAAGTGGTTTATGGTCAAGCAGTTGCAGCGTTCTTCTCGTGTCTTCTCGTTGGGTGCTGTATTTCACGCATGCACACAAAAGATGCTAATAATGGAGCTAAATAAGCGTACTAATGAATTATTGGACTAATTTTATTGGACTTAATGTATCCACAAACCAATCCGATCATGAACTAAACTTTTCTTATTTTCTTATACGTGGTGCTAAGTATTCTCGCCACCATATTTTTATGGCGTCAGGAACGAAGCAGCATAAAAAGAATGCCCTTCAAACGACAGTAATAATTATTATTAAAAACTGCCGGATCTCCGCTGGAGACGTCGACGCACAGTGGAGTAGTCGTCACGATAAAAAATCTAAGGAAACAAAATAAATAGCCTAACGGTCGTCGGTGGCGTCATGAGTCCTCACCGAGTGCGGAGTATAAAGCGCGGTTCAAACAGGCCCGGACTACGGAACCCGGGCCAGCCCGTGTGCCGGAAGCCGTAGTGACGTAATCACGTCCGGCGTCCGTTTACGGGTGCCGACGCCACGGTTTGGTTTGAGCGGCGCGCGGACGGGCCCTGGCATACGGGAGCTGACGTCACGGCGGCTCCCCAGGCAACCAATCAACGGCTGTCGTCAAGCGGAGTCGTCCAGAGTCGTCGCCGTGTCGCCGTCGCGGGCGAGGCAGGCGATGCCGGGCACGCCGGGCGCCGGGCACGCTTCGCGCTCCGTCTAGAGCGGCACTGGTGCCTCGTTTTCGTCGCTTTTTTTCGCGATGGCGTCGTCTCGGCAGGATCCCGACTACGAAGCTTGATTTGCCTCACTTATGAACCTTTGTGTGATGAGGTACGTCACATATGCAAGAACTATCGACTGGCGTCGGCTGACTACTTTCGTGGCTGCGTGTGAGCAGTACCTGCGGAGCGTGAAGAAAAAGAAGCGAAAGGCCGTCCGCGAGCTCCTGAAGTCTCGGAAAATGCTCGGCGAGTATGCCACCATCGTGAGACTGATGTACGAAGATCCCGACGGCCGGGACTTCTTCGAGTGCTTCCGAATGTCACGAGCCAGGTAGGGTGTGCTGCTTTTTATTTTGGATTATTTTCATGTTATATATCAAGTGGCGTTCCACGTGGGCCCGCGCGTCGCTCACAGGAATACTCACGTGGAGCGTGCGCTCCCGCAGTGGAACCACGTTTATATCATTTTTAACGCGGCAGGATCACGAGAGAAGCTTTCGTAACAGTCACCCGCTTGTCATATTTTACTGCGTCTGTGCTATTAAAAAATAGCAATGGTATGCAGATGTGCAGCTGATACGACACACTCTTTCTGTTTACTATGTTGTGCTCCCTTGAGTGCATGTATGACGGAAGCCCGTTGTGCTTCCTTGTCCTTTGTGCTAGCTAGGATGTGTGCTTACAAGCTGCTTGTGAGTGAATTCTGCACGAAAGCTCGCGCTGCAGAACCCAGGGATCTTGGGTTCAATCCCCACCCCGGCGCGTTTCGATCTGGATGAGCATCGTAACAGCAGACGTTCGTGTTTCACTACTGCGTGACGGGTGTTAAAGATTCTAGGCTAGCGGTCGTACAGTACTGCCTAAAAACTCATCTACAGTGCGTACCGGTGTCGTTCACCATTTTAACCTTTTAAGTGCATCCCACTGCCTTTCCGGTCTCTTTGCAGCCAGCAAGCCAACCACTGCCTGCCTCTACAAACGGCCTTTCTGAAGGCCACTCATATTTGCATTGAAGATGCCGTTTCATCGGGTTGCATCCACCTCCCGTGTCTTCGAAACCATGTGAATAAAGTATTAAAAGCAGTATCGAGGTCTTTCGCTTGTCCTGGTGGTTGTGGTCGCTACGATACCTGTCGTAGATCCAGGGGTACCGCTGAACTAGCTGAATTAATTTATAGGTTTTCTCGGGTACGTCAAACGCAGCGGCAACTTCAGCCCTCTTCGCGGCAGCGGCACTCTGCAGCCTTCCTCGCGTCGGAGACGGGCAAGAAGTTCACCGTCGCAGCCATCCTCGCAAGCAAGCACGGAGCATCTGAGGCATTCGCACCTTCGCACGCGGAACCGCGTGAACGTCGGTGGCAAGGAGGGCGGAGGAGGGAAGCGCGCCGCGCTGATTGGCCGCGGAGAAAATACGGAAACCTACGTCACAACCCGGGCAGGAAAAAGTTGAAAATTTTTCAACTCCTGACCCGGATGGCGGAAGCCGTAATTACGTCACCGCCCGTACGGAGGGAGCGCTGACGTCACTACGGCTTCCGGCTCACGGGCTGGCCCGGGTTCCGTATTCCGGGCCTGTTTGAACCGCGCTTAACGGTCTTGGCATACGGTACGTATTGTGCATTCGTTATTTTCTTTTCTTTTCTACCACGTCGAATTCTGACGCCAAGACTCCCTACCTCCTCCGTTCCGACGCGTTGTTTGTTATTAATTTAACAAATCAGCTTCAAATAAAGATCGTGGCACCCTGTAAAGTTAAAAAAAAGAAAAAGAAAAACAAAAGGGAGATTTTGAGCAGCCAGTGCGGCCAGAGTAGCACGGCCGCTCCTCCTCTCATCAAAGAAGACGGCGTCCGTGTTGCCGAAACTCCAACGGCTCCCTTCTATTTTTTGTTTTCTTTATTCACTTTGTTACTTTATTTTGTTGTTGGGTTCGACTGTTCTCTTCTAACGATGCCGACCGTGGCAACCGTTCTGGTCACACGATTGGCGTTTGTTTTGTCACGCGATGGTGTGGTCCGACCGATCAACCAATGAGTTCGTTAGAATTGTGTCACGAGGTATAAAATGGCGGATGAAATAAAAATAATAAATGCAAAGAAGCGCGCAGTTTTCACTCGGCGCTTTATTCTTCCAGAGGCGAGCATCGCAGTGCCATGGCGTTCAACTTGTGCCGTCTTCATGACGCCATGAAAGATCATCTTGAAGCAATTAATTTGCTTCAGCGCATGGGCCTGCTCCTGGCTCCTGGGTTTTCGTGTGTGTCCAGAATGCGAAGCTGCGATGACAAGCTGCAAGTCCGCGATAGATCTGCGGATCGCTACACGTGCGGGTGCGGTGTGTGGATGACTCGTGCGGTGTACAAGAGGAAGCCGGTCAAAGTTCAGTGCCGGGGCCACGTCTCGGTACGGAGCGGTTCCTTTTTCGAAGGATCGCACCTGACGCTTCTCCAACTCATGAAAATCATCCTCCGGTGCCAGAACCTACCGTGCGCCGTCATTCAGTGGGAGACTGATATCGCAAGTAAGACAATAACTGATTGGGCGAGCTTTTGTCGGGAGGTTGTGGTAAAAGCCGTTTTTAAGCATTCAGGCATGATTGGTGGCGAAGGCGTGACTGTAGAACTAGACGAGAGTATGTTCGGGCGGCGAAAGTACCATCGCGGGTATTTAAGGCCTGGCCAGTGGGTTTTCGGCGGTGTGGAGCGTGGCAGCGGGTGCTGCTTTCTTGTTCCCGTGGAGACCCGTGACGCTAAAAACCCTGCTAGGGCTAATAGCCAAGTGGGTCCGCCCTGGAACAAGAATAATCACTGATTGTTGGGCTGGCTATCGCAAGCTTGCAGATGACGCTCGCTTCACGCACCTCACCGTTAACCACAAGCTGCACTTTGTCGACCCGAACACTGGTGCGCACACCAATACGGTGGAGGGCACCTGGGCCCACGTCAAAAACTGTCTTCCATCTGGACGGCGCGAGAGCCACCATTTCACTGGTCACCTTGCAAAGTTCATGTTTTGGAGGAGAGAGAAGGCGCGCGGAAACACTGATAGATTCCAGTCGTTCGTCGCCGCGGCCGCCAAAATCTACAGCCCCGACGCAGACAGGGACCTTCCCTATAGTGCGGAGGATGAGGATTCTGACGGCCCCGGTGACTTCGAGTGATCCGCTGCGCTGAGCCCGTCGCCCGCCTGCGTGCATAAAGACGACTTATGCGCCAACCGCTCGTCAAGTGCTCGTTACGTCAGTTATAGGTTCTGGTAGCGGTCTAAACGGCCCTTTTCAGGGCCCCCATATTTTGCAAACGGAGCTGTGTTCTGTACGCGGCACCCCGTGTCTCTGTAAAAAGTTCACAGGAAAGATCCAGCAAAGGTATGTGGTCCCCAACTTGGATATCGCGTGTTATGATTCAAATAAAAATTGTTCTTGCTTATTTCGCGCCTTTGATCCCAATAAATGCCGCCGTTGTAGTCGTCTCGCGGTGCTGTTGCTCGCCTATTCGCCGTCGGCGTGCCTCAGCGTCGTCGTCTTTGCTAGCGGCGCATCGGCGAAAGCAGCCTTTGATCCCAATAAATGCCGCCGTTGTAGTCGTCTCGCGGTGCTGTTGCTCGCCTATTCGCCGTCGGCGTGTCTCAGCTTCGTCGTCTTTGCTTGCGGCGCGGCGGCGGAGGCGGTTGATCTGACATACCGCGTTCGGCTTTGGCTAGCAGACGGCGTTCGTAAAATGGCGTCAGCTGTTGCTGGCTTCACGCGGCGGTAGCGTGCGTGCTTCCATTCATTCGGCGTTCGTTGCCATGGTGACGGCGAGGAACGCAGACGAACTTCATGTTGCGGAAGAACGCTGCGGCGCAGCGATACCAGGTGCGTTCTAAGGCCCTTCCCGCATGCTTTTCAATGGGCGGAAGGCGAACAAAAAGAGTTCGAAATAAGGACTTAACGCAGAAGGCTGCATTTCTCCAGCGCCTCATAATTTGACGAGCCTTGCACGAAAAGCATGTTTTTTTGGCCATCCCGCGTCCTGTTTTTTTTATCCGTAACATGGGTCTAAAGTATCAAACTGCCGCTATGTCGGCCAATCGCGAATGCCGACGACAGCGAAGCTTTTGGTCGCCCGCGTCGCTAATACCTTCCGCTATTTTCTTCCTTCTATTTTTTTTTTTTTTGCGTTTTAGGTTTTTTGAGTTGAGGTATTCTTTGGGTTTAATCCGATTTCCCGGGTCTACCGTTATGCTTTGTCCGAATTTACATTTAGAGTGTCTCGTCTCGTTCGCTTCAGTGCCTTTTTACTTAGAGTAAAGAAAATAAATTCAATATTATAATCTCAAAAAGTGAATCCCCATTAACCGGACGCTGTAAGCTGCTAATAAGGGAACATTATTCATTCGGAAGATATCATTGAGAGAAGTTTGAAGCGGAGACCCGCGTAACTCAATTACCTCTAGACATTGTCCCGCTTTTCTTACATGGCACGAGCTTAAATTTAATAAAAGGAAAGGCGGCCTTCAAGATTAAAGAGCCTCTAGGGGGAGGAGACCAGGAAAAATGATATCCGGTAATGGTGTATGGCGACTCCTAACAGGAAGCTTATCCTCCAAAATCCGTGATTTTTGCTCTCGAGCAAGATCATTAGTCAGGCACGGTAAAAAGAAGAAAATATATATATATATATATAACACAACAAAAAGTGGTAGACGTTCTTTATAATGGGCCATGGAAGCCTAACGTATTACGACAGGACAGCCCAGGAAAGGCGGTCATGTATGATTTTTCTTTCGAGAGTAAGGAAGTCCTCCTGAAGTCAGCAGTTGCGCTTGACGGCAAGTTTTAGGGTTCCTCCGGTAACGACTCCCGAGTCAGCATTCATTACTTTCTCGATTCACTGCATGTTACAGAAGTATAGCCTTCTTTTCTTCTCCCATAAATATTTCAAGTTGGGTTTAAAACTAAAAAAAAACGGCTCCGGATTTTTTTCGTTGGCTTCGCAAGAGGTTCTTGAATTCCACTCCCGAAAAGAAAAAAAAAGGAAAAAAAAAGAAATGAAAGAGGAGAATTTGTGGGAAGCGAGAGCCACAGTGGGATGATTTGAACTGAAAATGAAAGGGGGGGGGGGAGGGGCTTTCCACGAATGTTTGCTTGAAACTACAGTGTCCCCAACGCGACTACCGATGTTTCGTTCACCACGTCCTAAAGGGTGATCCCTCGATTTCCGTTTCATGAGGGCCTAAAACTGTCACGCTGCCGCCGGCCGCGATCCTGGCGGTGTGACACAGCAGCCGTGGTGGTGGGTGGATGCGCCAGATGCCTGTTCTGCTACAGATCGCTCCCCAGCTGGATGGTGTCCGCGGAAGGTTCGTCATACGAGAGTTGGGATGCCGCGACGACTCGCGATCTGTCGCTCATTTTTTGATGTTCTCTTTTTCCCTAACTTTTACTCCCAACCGCCAGGATCGCGGCGTCCGACAGCACGACACTCCGGTTTTTGTGACGTCGATTATAGCCACTTCGAAAATCACTTTCGGGGCATGGGCGGAAGAGGACGCTAAAAACACACCCGTCCGAGGCGCGTGCGTTCCAGGAAGCTCCGTTATTGGAAACGTAACCGAAAGCGCCCGTGACTCGTATTGGAAAAACTCTCTTCTCAAATCGTGTCGTACATCCGGAGTAACTGAGAGGGGTGGCGCCCTCTCTTGAGTCTCGATCGAGGCTTATTTTATTGCCAAGAATTCGAGGAGCGCTTTCCGTTGTTTGGCTACGACACCAATTCTGTTACCCATGGAGACACTATTATACATGGAGTGCCGCCACCGGCTAGTCTTATTTCTGGTAATAACTGTTATACCCTTGTTTTGTGAACCTCCAAAAAGCCTTCAAGAAAGAAAAAACAGAACGCCTTAAAGAATTAACGCATCATCTCAAAATTTCAATTTTGCGCGTGCCTCCCGACTTGCGCTGGCTCTCCGATTTTCTTTTGACTTTATTGCTGGACCTGGTTTTTCTGTTCTCGAAAGACCCTCCTTTTGGGTGCCTTTGAATTCATACTCAACACCAGCCTTGGCGAGTAGATGTCGAAAAAGGAACTATACGTGTAAAACTGATGGAGATGAGGAGTCCAGAGCGTGCGGGGACATCAGAACACCGAACTCTGGTTGGAATGATTAGTTGGGAGGCGCAAAGCTAGCGGCCTAGCTTTGTCTCTACTCAATTCATGAACGCATTCGAACGTCAAACGCCGGCGTTCTGTGTTCGCGTTCGAACGGATTTGAACAGCGATTAAGGAAAAAAAGGCAGGCTGCTTTTACAAAGTAGGACAGTGACTTTGTCTTTACACGATCTCACCGAAGCGTTCCACGCATGCGTGACGCCGCCATAACTGTAGTTCATGAGAGGCAGACGCCAGTTCACGAGACAGCTCTATGCCACTCGTGCTCTCGCCGGCAGACCTCCAGCGGGGTTGTCGCGCGTGCAAAGACGATCTACAGCTCCCAGGATGCATGGCGGCAGCGGTGGCGCACTCAGACTAGCTGGTGAGATCGGTTCTCTCCTTCTCTCCCACAATTTCTACCCGTATATCTTTCTTGGTGGGTGCCAGCGTTCTGCCATCAGATTTCGCTTCTTCGGGGCGTGAGTCTGTTAGCGAAACGCGAGACGTCACCCTGGAGATTTTTAATGCGAATAGCATTCTTTGGATACTTCACGCACTTTTCGTCTATGTATCTATCGGCCGTATATTAGGAGAGTTTGGACAATAGGCGGAGCAAAGGCCGCCGCCAGCGCCGAATATTCCCCACGCTTAGAGCGTAAACTAAATTTGTGACACAGCGTCGACCAATCAGGAGACCTCTACTCCATCTCACAAATGTCTGCAGTGAAGACAAAGGCACAGGCGCGTGAGCCTAGCTCAGCGAAACGCTTTTGTTTGTACGAGACCTCGTGCATAGGAGGCACTTTCCAAAGCCACGCGCTCGTGCCCACGCCTTTGTCTGCACTGCTAGAACAGCGTCCTGAGACTGGCTGAAAGAAAGCGGTGCAAAGGGTGGGGTGCGCGAGCGTCTTGAGACGCAGGAGTCCCGCTCGGCACGGCTCAAATTATACTTCGTTTCACTTTATCTGCGAGCGAAGCCAAAGCTAGAGGCGCGAGACCAGCGCTTTTGCATTTCTCCCCAGCTCGCGCGCTCGAGCAAAGCCTGAACGCACGGAGCTTCCGTGCTCGCGCTTCCAGTTTTGCCTTCGCTCGCACATAAGGTGAAACGAAGTATAGTCGTGTCACAAATTTAGAGCACACGACCACCGCTAGGGGCTGTTTCGCGGCCTGTGGTTGGCCCCGAGATGCTCGCCTATTCAAACCAATGTATGTGCCAAACTCTCTCAATAAACGGCTCTGGTATCTATCTATCTATCTATCTATCTATATATCTATCTGGCTATCTAACCTCTTACGCCGCGGGTCGATAAATAAATAAAAAAGACCGGCGCCGGCGGGATTCGAACCGTTGACCCTTTGATCAGCAGGCAGACGCGCTAACCACAGAGCTATGAAGGCAGTCATTCAAGGCACTCTAAACACCTGTTTATATCTTTACCATCGCGCGCGTTCCATGCACGAGGGCTCATTCCGCTCTCGTGAGGCTTAGCACTGCCCCTAGCTCACCCTCTCCCGCGCTCGGGAGAGGGTGATGTAGCGGCCGTGCTCACCCTCACGAGAGCGGAATGGCCCTCGTGCATGGAACGCGCGCGCACCAGCAGCTGTGACAGCGCTGTAAGGCGCGTCCTATGAGTAAAGATATAAACAACCGTTTAGAAGTACCGTTGGTTGAGACTAGCTGAGACGCCAGAAAGTCTGGTCGGTACCATTTTGAGTGTTTGTGCGTATGGCGCGTGCTTTGCTCGCCTTCTAAGTGACACAAACGCACGTGCTGGGCTGCGGAGATCGTGCGCAGGGCTGTGAAAGTGTCAACAAATTTAGAATCGCCTCAAGAGTGGGCTGGCGTATCTAGAGTGTGCCGGCCACCTGACGAACGCGCATAACTCCGCACCGTTTGATGCTATTCGCATTAACGTAGATAATCATTCCCAAAGGATGGGTTCTGCTGATTTTATCGATTCTTTTCAAACCTTTTCCTCTCAGCTCCGACTACGTTCATATTTTCTCCGGATTTTCCAACGGTAAAGGCGCATAAGTGGCCATTCATTGCTGGGCATAAGCGCTTGCCACCTGCCGATTATCAGCACATTAATACAGGAAGTTGTATCAAGGACATTAGTTGTCTCGGGAACGTTCTCACAGCTACTTCTGAGACACCCAATATTTTGATTTGTTTTCCACAGAGCTGTTTTAATCTACTTGTGACCAATGCGTGTCTACGTTTAGAATTGTACGTTGTCGTTGTTTCGGGTAGTTTTATTATTAGCATGTAAGTAGGTGCTCCCCTCAAGCTGAGCATTTATATCAGTCTAGAGTCTGCCACCACACGCCACCAGGTCACATTTGCGATTCCAAGTAGCTGCGAATATTAGGTGATAAGCACTTAAAAAAAGCTGAAGAGGTTCTTGAAGAAAAAATTAATAAAACGAGTTAGATATGTAACTTTTGGAGTATGTTTACCCCGTGAATCTGAATATAACATCTCGCTCTCTTCTGAGCGGTAACTAAACTCGTGAAAACACGAAAAATCTTCGACCAGTCGTTACGTCATAAAAGGATCGGCCGCAAAGCGCGTGTCGCTCGTGTGGGCGGCTGTGCAACTGCATGGCTGCCAGGTATATTCCCCGCACTAACAGCCCTTATATGTTTAAAAGTAGCGCAAGGTGCGTCGATGCACGAGGCGACGTGCAACGTGCAGCCCTTGGGAATATGATGGCGGCACAGCGCAGCACTGAACTAGATTTAAAACGCGTCATATTCTTCCCAGAAGTGACGCGAGGCACGTGCCTCGATCATTTCCACAACAATGAATGGCGCCTTTTTTCCCAGGATAGAGGGTCTTTACATAAAAAAGGGACCTTGCCTATTGGGAGGAGATCGAACAGTCACGCCTCTAGCGGTGCGCTTCAGCTGTGGGGTCAACAAACCGTATTTTTTGTTTGTTTTTGATCAGCGATATCGAAGATGACGATTCGAGGCCGCTCCTCGTGCGACCAAAGCACTGGTCAGAGCGAAGCGCTCGTGCCCAGACCGTGCTCGGCCAGGTTCAGTTTCTTTGCTATGCTGTCTTGGTAAACACCGGGCTGTGGGGACAACAAGCTCGATAAAGCGCTCCTATAGTTCGATCTCCTGCCCAATACTTCGTCTCACCTTGGCATGGACTAACCGCGAGTGCTGTGCTGAGCGCAGCGGCTAGCCTTGACTCCTTGACTGGAGCACTTGCTGCACGAGCGCTCGTGAAGGCACCGAGGCTTCATTCAGAGCAACTATCTCGCGCTTTAGCACGCGCGGCTAACAATAGTCTATACTAACGTGAGACGAAGTATAGCACGGTCTGTGCACGAGCTGATTGCTCTGACCAGTTCCTTAGTCGCACAAGGAGCGGCCTTCGAACCGTCATCGTCGATATCTCGGCTCAAACACAAACACGAAAATACTGTTGGTCGTCCCCGCAGTTGAAGGGATACCACTAGAGGCTTGACTGTTCGATCTCTTGTAGCCCCCATGCACCAAAATAAAAAAAAACACTCAATATTCGTGTTTAAGGAGGTCAAGTGAAGAAGCGACTCAAATGCAGAACCAATTCAGCTTCCTTTTTAGGCACGGTCACACTGCTCGCACCTCGTACAAAAGAGACTGTGTTCGCTGCAGACACGACGACAGAATTATCTCGCAGACATGCCTCAAGCATCTTCGAATCATGTTTGCTTCACACATGTGCATGATTTGAACGAATCTAAAGATAGCTTTCATAACCTATGTTACATGACCTTTCATACAACGGAAGCAACCCACTTCAAACGGTGTCGCAGACTGTCTGCTGTATGATGTACTAGGAGTCTGACCTTGACTATTTGGTAATGCGGAGCAGCATTAATTGCTTTCGAGTTAATTTGTGTAACGGCTAACGGCTAAAAAGAAGAAAGTATTAGAAGGGTGTCGAACCGGAACCGAACCGAAAACCGAAAACCGGAACCGAACCGTTATTTTTAGCTGAACCGGAACTGAACCGGACCGAAATCTTCAGCCGCCATCTTGGAAATGAACCGGAACTCAACCGGAAAGAATATAACGGTAACCGAATCAAAACGGTTCGGGATAATTTTGTTTTCAAAATGAGCGTTTAGGAATTAGAAATAGTCAGCTGTATTTCTATTGGACTGGTGATGGCGAGCGGGTTGAACATGAATACATAAAATTGAAAGAATAAAACACGGAGGACAAGCACGAGACATACTTTCAAAGAAAGTGGTTGTCCTGTCTCGTTCCTTCGTGCTTTATTCTTTCAATTTTATGTATTTCTATGAAGTGATCAAATTATCATATACCGAATTGCAATGTATGAGTACTTGTGTTTTCGTGGCGCTTTTTATTGGCACAACGATTAATCATGGTGCCACGTGGTCGCGTGACGTCATGGTGTCAATGAAATAGTGTCAAATAATGTCACGCCACGCGGCCTCGTGACGTAGTCAGGTAACTCACTGCGTCAAGTCGATTTAAATTGGGAAATATACTATATTTATGAACGTTGTTGAATCCATGACTTCACTTTGCATCCGACTTCTAACCTCTAGTCACGTGACACCCGCGGCATACTCGATTGTCATGAGCCCGAGTTAAGTGCTCGGGTTCTTGCAATCAGCAGCGCCAAACATTTGTGTTGGCTCGTGTTCAATCAAAGATGAAAATAGCCGAAATTTAACAAAGTGTAAATCTCATCCCATGCGTTATTTTTTGCCAACCCACAGCGCACGACAATGATGAACATTGATGGTATATAGTTAGCGCCAGATCACATGGCGGCTTGTTCTAATTCGAGTTGAGGAGAGGGATGTAGTTTCTTTCCTTTATTTTTTCTGCGTCCGCCATTGATAGGGTAGGAAAAGTAATGAATCGATGTTCATAGAAGTTATCAACGTCAGGGATTGGTTCTTATTGGTATTTACTCAAAGTACAAAAATTGTTGCATGACCCATGTTACACTAAGCACCTAAACATGTTTCCGTTGTTGCTGAACTCTCTCAAAAGTTGTTCCCACGAATAGAAGGATTGAAAGGACTAAATATGACTTTTAATTCGACGATAAATAGAACTACAATTGTTTACAGAAGGGATACCTGAAAAAGAAGGATCTCAGGTGCCTCAAGAGACTGCCAAACTCTGGCAGCCGCTCATAGTCTCACAGGAGTTTTGTTCTCAAGTCCTTCCCAAGCTGGTCATCTCTGTATTTTGTATAAGCTTCACAATTTTTGGGTGCAAAATAGAGGAAATGGAGGATTACTGTAAAGAAATGACAAATATAATTATCAAATTGACAGCCCAAAAACAAAAAAAAGAGTCCTCGAAAAAAAAAAATCTGTTGAAGCAAGAAAAAAAGGAAAGGAAAAAAAAAGGGGAGAGGGGGGAGGGGTTGAGAACATACTGCTGTTGTAAAGGCGCCTCTACTCCGCATCTTTGGCGCAGACCAGACAGTGCGATCCCTGGAAATGACTTTGTTTGCAAAATCACCCCTGCCAGGAAGGGCGTTTTCGTGGTGCCAGAGGCTCGAGCCATTCCTCACGATGCTGCACCAAGCAAGAATAATTTTCGTCTTTCGAATACATGACTAGCACTGAGCGCACCTTTTCCAGCGTGCATTTTGCACCACCGAATTTCATTTTTCCCAGCGAGAACATCGCAATGACCATCAGCATATAACGCGATAAAGTCAAGTATAAACCACGTCAAACAGTTTAGTTTTCAAATGAAATGCGATGTTCTCAACACTTGAAAAGTGGGTGTGTCAAATTGTCAAGTTATGATGTGTATATAGTCTCGCGACGATACGCGGGAGCCTGATAACATGTTAGAGCGCGCATGACTGATAAACACAAAGTTGTAAAGAGAGGCCTCAAACCAAGGGCATATAGATTCAACACAACATTAGACTCACTGACAGAGTATTTTGCGAAATTTCGAGCTCGTGCAAGCCGATGTACAAATGCTAATTGATATTAGAAATATTTATTTCCGTCTTCGCGCTGTTTATG
>JAZHYW010041062.1:0-39187 GCA_037355805.1 Ixodes ricinus | reverse complement strand
TATCTAAAAACTTGTGACGCGGTATCAGACATTCCTTGATGTTAAAATATATTATATTGCCGCGTGCAGGATCGAGAAGATAGCTTCTGCGTTCCTGTAGAAAGTTCGCGCATACTCTAACCTCGGAGCATAAAGTATAAGGAGGCCAGTATGACGCCTAGTCAGTCTCGCCCACTAGCTCTTTCCCGAGCCTTCTAGGTCGACTATTCGAGATGAGGATCATAGCATATAAAGAGCCTTGCGCCGTATTTGCCGGTTCATCCACTGATTCTTTTTTGCGATAGCCAATTGTTATGCACGACGCACCGTCGCTTGCCTCTGCTTCCTCTGACGCCCGGCGTGCTGTTCTCTCGACGTGTGTTCTTCTTTTTCGTTTATGAAACATGTTTGCCTCCATTAAATCTTTAGTTCAGTTCGCTTCCTCCTGCCTCAATGTCTGTCATTTGTTTCATGACAATATATATATATATATATATATATATATATATATATATAAAAGAGAGAGAGAGAGAGAGAGAGAGATGGACAGATATATGCCGATCTTATTCAAAATGAAACAGTTTAGGAACAATTTTATACGTTTTCTATTCAAAATAATTCTACTTTCTGGACGCGCGGCGTTATATTAAGCTGCTCATTTTCTTAGGAAAAAGTATAGAAACAAAAGTTTAGTACCGATATTTTCCTTAACTCTTCTAATTTAATATTTATTGCACGCACAACAAGACACGATCTCGAAAAGAGCTCTTTGACATTCGAAATATTAAGTTAGAATCTATTGTATGCTAAGCAACAAAATAAAATATGCTTACTTAGTTCATTTATCCTCTAACAATCTTATGCTGTTGATGTTTTCGTGTTTTCTTTTTAACAATCTTCTTTTTAGTAATTTTTCTTTCGGCTTTAAATTTTACATCTGCCGCTTGCTGCTTCTTGCTTTCGTGTGTCGCATTCCCCCTCTCCCTTTTCAACCCACAATTATACCAAATACTTCGCTAGTGTATTCACGCTGCCTAAATAAAATCCAAAAATAAATAAGACTAAGGCCAAGCAGAACGACGACGTACACTACAGAATCCTGCTACTTATCGTACGTGTTTTTTTCCATTCAATTTCATATTTAACAATGCACGACCAACTCGACCAAGTACACACCCTTCTACCATTCACGCCGCGCATTTGCATTTAACGTCGCGCCGAGAGTGCCAAAAATTTCCCCTACCGGTGTGGACACTTCGCTTCCGAGAGCACGCATGCGTATCACGGCTGCACACGTTGTCGCGCAGTCCCGCGGAACTGAGCACAGGTAAGCCAACGGCGCACTGAGATACCAGGTTCGCCGAGACGGCAGACATGGCTGTCTCAACTGGCGCTCGAGTGCCCACAACGATAGATGGCGGCAGCCTCCCTTCCCAATTCAAGGAAGTGGAGGAACCCCTGAGGCTGCAGCGCATCCAGCCGTTCCGACTACGCAAAACTTGCACGCACCGAGATCGCTGGTTTTTAGCGGAGTGACACGTACATCCCTACTAAAGCAGTTGATGAAATACCAAACCTTCGTCGCGTGCTTTCTCATCCCTTCTCGTTTCTACAGTTTCTCCCTTGTCTAACCCGAAATCTCAGTACAATATTTTTTCAACCCCTAACATCCTGACCCTGTGTTCACGTTTAGACCAGGGTCGCAGCCGGCTCTCCCTCTCAGCCTCTCCTCCTTGTTTCGCGAAACTTTCTCCCACAGAGAGCCCAACTCTTTCCTACGCCCCAGCACGAGGAAGACTTCCGTACCCACTGATAGTGCGCTCGCACAATCCCGAGTCAAGAATCAATTTTGAACCACCCGAGCGCGAACGACAAGCGAGTAATATGAGGAACGAAGGAAGCCGAAGAGGAGGAGGAAAACGAAGCGCTCATACCCGCCCCGACCGTCAATGAGAGGGCGAACCTTCCGGAGGTTCTGCGCTCCGCTTCCCCTTACCCTGGATCGCAGCGGCCGTTAAGAGCCAGCCCGAGCCAACCCAGCGCTATGTGAACGTTCCACGTGACTACGCGCCCTCTCTGCCCGTCGCTGCTGCCCTCCCCAAGGTCACGTGACAGACACACGGCCTTGGAGTGGCTGCCATGGCTCGTAGCATTCACTGCAGTCCTACGTAAGGTTCGACTGACGACACTCACGCTCCAAACTGAAAAATTGCTCCGAGTTGCCGTGAAAAATGAAATAAGATGAACAACAATACTGCGACTCCTCCACGGCATAGTGGGAGAGCGTCGCCATCGAAACTCCGCCTTTCCTCTCGGTGGCGACGGTCTTCCTTTTGCATCACGCTCACCTTCTTTTCTGAAGCAGTTGATTTTGCATCGAAGACTCCGCCGTCTTTACATGCGGCGGTTTGTTGTTTGTTTGGTTTTACGTTCTCGACGACGAAAGTTTCCGTGGGAGCGCGGGCGACGCCCAGATTGTTCCTGGGTGATTTTCGGTGTCGTTTTGGTTTGTTTTACGTGTTGTTGCTGGTTTTGTTGTTGTTCTGGCTCGTAACTTCGAGGCGCGCCAGCCTGGAAAGTTCGGCCTTTGTTCGAGCCGTGCGCGCGCGATTGGATGGAAAGGGGGAGCACAAATGTGAGATACGGCTACGACGCTAAGAACGGCTTAGCGAAAAACTAGAAAGGAGTGATAAAATAAAACAAGAAACGTAAAATACAAAAACATACTGAAAATCAACTATGCGATGGCGACGCGCCCTCCTGAAAATGTGCAAATGAGCGCGGAGGCACATTTATCAGCGGAGAATATCGGCGAGGAAATTTGAAGTTCTGTCGAGGTTCGTTGATACACCATTAAAGAACTGAAGATAAAAGATTTGAACAAACTGAAAAAGCGAGTCGTTTGAATAAACTGGAAAAATAAAAGACGTATACAACACCCTGTAAAAGCCGAATTAGAGCGCAGCTCTTGAGGAGGTGGAGGAGGTACGGAGAGAAGTACGCCCCTCTTTCTTCTCCGTACCCTCTCCTCCTACTCACCCCTCCTCCTCCTTTACTTCTCCTCCCCTCCTCCCTTCCTCTTCCCTCGTGACGTCACTCGTGACCCTAGTGACCCTCATGACGTCACTCGTGACCCTAGTGGCCCTCATGACATCACTCGTGAAGGCCTCGTGAATGTCATGACCGTCGTCGTGACCTTCGTGACGTCACTTGTGACCGTAGTGACCCTCGTGACGTCACACGTGACTTAATTATGGGAAATGTCACATAATGCAACGCGCGGTTACGAGTGGCGCCACATGTGACCTTCGTGACGTCACACGTGACGTCACGTGTTACGACAATATAAAGAACGTCCCATATTGAAACGCGCGGTTACGCCGACGGCGACGGCGACGCCGCTCAAGCAGAAACGTGCACCTAAGAGCTGCGCTCTTAAAAACGAGAGAAAAGTGAACAGCGACATCTAGAAGACTGATTGCTATTGCGCCGTATTCAGTTTTACTTATGTTTCAAAACGCGTAAATATCTCCAACATCGGTACCCGTCCGTAAAAGCCTCACACAATCAGCTCTCAGTGTAAGCAAAGCTAAATTATCCGGGTTGTTTGTGCTTGAAGCTGAAGTTAGATATGCTAACGCAGTGGTTCTCAAAGGGGTCCATGGACCCTTGGGAGTCCGCGAAGTCGTTCAAGGGGTCCGGGAGGCCCTGATATCATCAGTCAAGCCCGGCAATAAAGGTTGTATTTTTATAGATTGAGAAGAAAAGTTTCAATTTTGTGTGAGTTCTCTCGCGTGTATGTGATTGAGAGAAGTCTACTTCACACTAGCCCTCAGTTATATTCATTTATTAAGTCATTATCATAATTAACCTATACCTTTCTCTTCCCCTCACCACAAACGCAATCCTCCATCATCTCCGCGGATCCACAAGGGGTCCGCGAAACATCAATGGTTGAAAACCACTGTGCTAACGTATTCATCGCTTCGCGCTATTTACCCTACGAGTACGCTAAACCTATGCCAATATTTGAGTAGTTTGATTCGTTTTCCCATTAATAGGCTATCATGATAACCTTGCATCTCAAGTGTACATTCAGACAGAAAAATATTGACAACTTATTGTATTAAATTACCAACTATTCGTTGAACGGACACTGATTTTCGACGTATCATCTACAATTTTTCTGCTCACAACTAGATTAAGGTAGGTAAACAAACTTCGTAGAACTTAATTTAAAAAAAACTAGTACACAACACGATTCTGGCTGCTTTTATTTTGACAAGGAAGTCCCGCTGGCCTCCCGATAAATCACATTCACTTTAACTGGACCCGATGCTTTCCACATGGCATTCAGTAATTGAGAGACGGAATCGCGGCAATCCAGGTAAAATAGCAATTTAAAAAAGAACATTTCAGCTTCTAGCTTTATTTGGTAATACAACCGTCGGGCTTACTTTATCCAAACATTTTTTTTTAAATTTTGTATCTTGCGGCACGCAAACGAAGTCGAGACCAAAATCAACAAAAAGCGTAAACAGACGGACGCCAACCGTTTATTGTTCTCGTCTCCAAATGTTAATTGTTCTCGTCTCCGTGACTCATTGGAGGGAAAAACTCTCAACGCCTCCGGTCTGAGACTCAGCACGAACTTCGCGGACTGCGACGAACAATGGCGCTTTTGTTCTCTGGTCAATTCGAATCGGGAATCGCCGCAAATCTCAGCAGCGGGGCACATTGATTCGGGAAGAAGGGGAACGCTCACACACCTGGCTTCCCTCAGAGCGCTTTGTGAAGAGGCGCCACGCCAACGCCGTCCCACTTCCCCCCCCCCCCCGCGCTTCTAGTGCTCCATCCTCTCCTTCTAACCGAGCGCTAATGCATCGAGGCCTCGAATGTTCCTCGGTACTTCTTTTCACCTTGAGATGGACCGCAGCGGAAGCCACGAGTCACATTAGCGAGTCTAACGCCGCGAACTCATCCCGTCACTACTCGCCCCCAGGCGTCGCTGCACCCCTTCTCTCTCAAAAATCACGTGATACGCACACGCCATTGTATTGACTTTGACGGTTCCTAGCATTCCCCCGCGGTTCATCGCAAGGAGAAACGGAGTTTAGGATGAATCGAAAGGCCGGTATCGCCTCATTGTTTACACAATCTTTCGAGCGCAGCGGTTTTGACAGCGGCAGGTTCCTCCCGATTGAAGTTCCGCGTCCCACACTTACCCCTGCCTACGCATCAGAAGCTCGAACATTTAGGCCGAATCCCTAACAGGATGCAGAAGCGCCTGGAATCGGGTTGGTTGGTACACTAACAAGTAAGGAACGACGGGAAATACGGGAGAGCGGTTTAGAAGAAGTGAAGAGAAGAGATCAAATTACTAATTAAGCTTTATCTCAAACCACTATGATGGAGGATCCGAGAAGGAAAGCTGCAGTGTGCAGCTCGACTAAAACTCCGACCTCTAAATGCTCAGTTACAATCGTGCAGGAGACACAGCATACACGCACACAAATACGAGAACGACTAAAAAGTACGTTTGAAATTAAAGTTTCTACACAGTGACGGAAACTAAAATCCTTGGAAACGCTGTGCCCCATTTAGGAAATAGAAGAACACCATCAAAATTACAAGCACAAAATAAAGCTTTCAAAGCCATTCGCTGTCGTTCAGGTGCGTTTTCCGCAACCAAGTGAAAACGGCGTCATTTTGGACGCAAGCTTCACAGCGATGCTGAGACGTATGTTTACTAATTTCTAAGATGATATAAAAGGTAATGAGAATTATAATTTCGAATTCCTTTGATACATCTTAAAGAGCATTGAAGACTAACTTCCTGAACCGTAGATGGATATCGAGAACTTCTCAACGAAGGGCTAATTAATATTTTAAGCTACCGCGGAAATCTTCAACGCGCAGCTCGAATCCCATTTCCGTGTCGTCCGCTTCGCCATAAGCTTTTGTCAAATGAGAATCGCAACACCAACGTAATTTAATGCCTTAGAGGCCCTTTTTTTCTTAATCCCCCATGAAAGGATGTTCTTCTGAGATAAGTTTACTAAATCTGTACAGCGCGTTTATTATATTCAGCTTGACGTACTCTAACCCAACTTCGAGAACAACTTCCGGTCATGGAGACGGACCAGCCATTTTTCGATGGATGAACCGGTTTCTATTTCATGCGAACGAATTTGAACGATTTTATGAATATTCCCACAGTTTCACATAACCACGCCGCAGCTGGCGAAATCTACAGTTATCCAACCGAGCTGTCCATTTGAGAGTTTGCCTACGCAAACTTAACCCCAGATGCATACGTCGATTTCACGAAACACCTTTTCAACTTCCGGTTTCCCGCCTTCCGACATGTTGATTTTCAGTGTCTGCCACTTCCTCCATTAGACCGCATGCAGACATAATAATATTAATAACAGTAATAAATAAATAGTTTATATCGTTTCAGTTTAAACTCAGGGGACCTTAGCAAAAAGGTGCTCTGACAGCTTGATGAAGGTCCGGGATCCCTTAGAGCAGGCGAAAAGCGAACAGTAAAACTTAGGTAAAAAAAAAAAAACATATTGTACAGTAGCAAGATAGACACCCGGTAGGTAACATCAATGAAAGCACAAAAATGCAACCTAAAAACCATAAAACACAGCGTATAATCAGGACAATGTTTTTATACACTATAAGCTAAGCCTGCCATTGTGTACAAAAAGATAGACACAAACCTTAAAAATATGCACGTACATTGACCGGTGTGATTTGCCTCAATATCCAAACCTTTCACAAATAAGTCATCTTGTACAGATGTTAATTGGTTATGTAATGTCTGATTTAAATACTGTGTGTGCGATGGTGTAACAAGACAATTGTTTTTTTGGTCAAAGTTTATATGAGCAAAAGGCTTAGGTAACTAAATTGCATAAAGTATTTGTCATTTGTAGAGACGTTTTTTTAGGAGACAAGAAGACTGTATTGATAAGTAAAATAAACGAGTCTTATATTAAACAATAGAAAGACTTGCGATTGTTTATTGGTGTCGTTTTGATCTTGGGAAAATGCACAGGAGTGGCGATTGGCTACATTTACTACAGAAAGAAGTAAGTACGACCGGAGGAGGTGTTTGGGCCTCATAACTTTATGCTTACTTCGAAATACTTTTTTTTCCTTGTCGATGTCGTTCCGGTGGTAACTACGGGGGCCTATTTGGCCGCCGGCGGCCGATTTCTCTATCACTGCTCAACTCTAATGAAGACTGGTATGTACAAAAATCAAGTACTAGCCGAAGCTATTTTATGTTCCTGACTACCTTGGCTGGCGCAGTCCCTCACGCCGGGAAAGAACTCGAGCGAGCTGGAAAATATTTCATCGGCGCGTAGAAACTCGAAGGGCGGATGTGCATCAACATGACGCTCCTCAAGATGTCGAGCAGGAAGTACGTCAAGTGAACTGTCTTATAGGTTGCAATGACGAGAAACCTTGAATTGAACCAGTTAATAAACTACACCTTCCAGTGATCATGTGTGTACCACGAAATCATTAGCATGCAGAGCATAAAAAAAAGAAAAAGAAACCTACACAGAAAAAGAAAGTCAGGCTCCTCCACTACACTGCAGTGCATTGTGACGAAGCCAGTGCAATGTGGACGAGGTTCATCGTCGGGCGGACATTTCTGTCTTTCCCTCCTAAGCCTGCATCCATTGCCCCGTACAGGAGCAATTTCGGGGCAAACGAGGGCCAGAGAAAGCAGTAACGATGAAACGCAAAAGAACTCGAGCACAGCGCAGACCTTGCCGGCCAGCGGGAATGTTAGTGGCTGCCGCTACCACCTGCTTTTGACACGGGTCTTTTGTGCGGACCGCCAAAAAGGGGCGCCCCAAAATATCGCCGCTCTTCCCCCGGAGTCGCCGTCCGCGGCTTCTCCTGCGTTCCGGTGGCACAAAAGTGCGTCTCCAGCCGAGCGAGATAGTTAAACCCGGGAGGTCGCATACTTGGGGCCGCTGACGTTGGTGGCTCTCAAGAATGGAGCGGCCATTAAAAACAGCCCGCGACCAGTTTAAAAAGACCTCTTCACTCAAAAACGCCCCCCCCCCCAAAAAAAAAAAAAAAAAACTTGCTGTCTTTTTTGTATTATTATTATTTTTTCTTGTTGAGAAACGAGGAACTAGGTCTGAGAGGCAGTGCCAGAGAAATTACGTGCGCTCGCGAGACCGAGAACGCATCGAATAAATGGAGCGCATATCACCTTAGAGTTCAAAATTTAAACTTGAACAGGGAGGACTAGATCACGAGGAATAAAAACCCCACATGGTAAGAGCTTCATTCAACTGCTGTTTTTGTTTTATCAATAGGAAGAATGAAAGCCTGATTTGTAGTGAATTTATTTTGTGCCACAGGGTCTTATGTTGCTAGACGTTCACAACATTTACATGTCTCCATGGGCTTTTTTCTTAGTTATTGAATATTGATTGTTGACATAGTTTAATGCATTCAATCGTTTTGCCCTCATTTGGTTGCATTATTTTATTGATGGTGTGTTCAGTCTATATCGTTCCATCACCAAAGACTGTTATACATAAATGAGATGAATCATTGTGTCGTCATGCATCTGCGTTAACGACATTGAAATGAAGGCATATTCAATGTGCCAGACATGTAGCCTACGTTCTTTTGTAGGAGACTAAACATATTCCGAACTGCGTACCTTAGCAATACCTTGTCTCCTTGTGTGAGTAATGTCAAGTAAGTGTCCCTTCTATTTGTCTTTATGTTATTCGCCCTCTTGGTGCTTTACGTACCTAGAGAAAAGCCTAATACCACACATACTGAATTATAAATATTTCTCCGCCAATATTTCCTAGATTGCTTTTGTAAATCTGGGTTTTAATGTTTTTTAATCAGGCGCAATAAGATTTTGCATGGTGAATAATGGAATCCTATGTTGGAATTTAACTACATGTTTTGTCATATTTTCTTTACTAAAAGTATTTACGCCTCTAATAGTAAAACAAAATTCATACAAGTTAATATTCTTTAACACAATGTATTACCTCCTCTAGAGTTTCCTAATCTCAAAGACTGCAACTCAAAATCGCGAGGGAAAGGAACGTTCATTAGAAATGCATTTAATAAAAAAGTGAACAATTGATTAGACAGAAGGAGCAACAATGTTAGAAAAGTTAACAATACAGGGTGCGATAATAAGGCACGAAAAGTCTCAAGGCCAAGTTGTCCGCTTCTCAATATGCAATTTTAACACAAAGCAATGGCGGTTGTGTTCTGAAGATAGTTTCTCTATTCAAAGGAGTACAATTAATAAATCCAAGCCTGCCTATTTCTTACCATGAATGCTGAATGACAAATGAAATACGGGAACGGCTTACTCGAAAGTGGTCAGTAAGTAAATTAGCAGATGTTAAGAGATTAGGTTTTTCAACTTTAGTAGAGGAAACAGCATTCCTGTATTGGCACTGGTTTTCCGCATTTTCTGTTGATAAAAAATATTTTATTATAAAGTTTTTAGATATTTGTTACCTGGATAACTCAAAGCTAACAACTAGACTTTGCAAACAATCAAGCATATATCTATCCAATGACACCCGTAAGACGGCTTCAACGACTCAGCCAGAACGTATTAAGAAAAAGGACACTTCGAACAAAAATGTTAGAAATACGCGTCTAATTAAACGAGCAATTAGCTTAATTCAGATGAAACAAAGAAAAAAATAAACTTCTTTTCATTTAGTTAACAACCTTGACTCATATTTATTTTACTTATTTCGAAGAACAGAATTAAATCTCTCTAAAATAAAACAAGCAAGAAAGCAGGTGGCATAGTCCGCATAAATAATTGGCTGCTCACGAGTGGTCGTAGAGCCGGACGGTTTACACAACCATCGATTGCGATCGTATCTGTCGTTCTCCATTCCCCATTGTTTCCGGACGCCGGGTTGAATTGCCGGTTTCCCTTTCATTTCGCGGAGTACTTAGGCCGTGGTCATATCACGTTTCTTCAATTTTAGTCCTTTAGAATCCCCCCCCCCCACCTGACCGAGTTTATTGATTCCCATCGCAGTTCACGCGCTTCCACCATCATAAACTTCTCATTTCTACGCGTCATCCAGACATTGTGGTGATCTCTCTCACCTCTTTTCCTTCCCACACTTTCCCTTTTCTCTCTCAGCATTCGCTATCGGCACAACGCCCGAACATTTCCTCTAATATACTGCGTGAAGGAAAAAGCGAGTGCGTCTATTTCTCTTTCTGGCGTATCCCCATTTTTCGATTTTTCCATTGTGCGATCCCTGCCGCTCTCCCGATACGCTTATCAGCGAAACGCCTCCCGCTTTAGGCGGCCAAATAGAACATGCAGCCAGATAACCGAATAGTCACCCGTCCCCATTGTGGGAGTGCGTGAACATAGTTCTTTTTGTTTGTTTCGATCTTTCTCTCTCCTTCCTTTTCCCACTTGCGCCGGCCTGCGCTCTGTTTCGCCACCCTCTTCCTCGGCAACACCCGAGCGATTGCAGTCTCGCATCCCGTGGTTTTGGCTACGCTCGAAATGAATCGCAGTGCGACGAACTTTCCACAAACGGCGCGTGAACTCGTTTAACGCTTCGACTCACTCGTTTAGGCTACGAAAACTGAACCGGCTGACCTTTTTCCGCCTCTTCGTTTTGCTTTTTGTCCTTTTTTTTGTTTCTTTGTTTGCAAAGCCACTATCAGCAGTGAGTCAACTGAGTCACCCGGGGATCGAAGGCCGGGCAAGTCGACGCGCCGATGCAAATGGGGAGCCGACTTCGAATAAGTAAAACAAAGTTACGAATGTGCAGCATACAATAGAGGACGCAAGAACGAATGTTCGATACTCACCTGCTGACCGCACACCGCTAATGTTGCCGGCTGCCGGGGTGGTCGCGCCGTTTACAGCACTGGTTCTTATTCGCGGTTGTTCGATCAGTGTTTGTTTGGGCGCATATTTTCGATTAACTTCTGCTAGAAATTGTAACCTAGGCCATGGTTGCGTTTTTAATGTGTTCGTTGTACGCTATTATGCCCGGCGGTCAGCAACATAAACGCTAGTCAAAGAAAAATGAATGTGCGGCAAACGTTTCGTCAGAAACCTGGTTTCTCTTTTAGTTTGTGTCGTCGATTGTTCTTGTAATTCCTACAAACGAGAACAACCGCCTACCGCCACGCTTGTGTTAATAATATAATATCATTAAATCTTTATTTAATGCGTCCAAAAACAACTACAGTGGTCTTCACTTTGGCACACACAAAGAAAAAGTAAAAACCAAGCGAACGAACATGGCCGATCAAAGAACGAGGTAACATAAAATTAACCAGCAGAAGAGAGGCGCGGAAAGTACGCACGCTAAGTGGTTGCCGTGTGGTATCTTAACATTTTGCGGAAAACTAAAATGTCACTGACCAAATCTAGGCTAGACAACGCGCATCTATTGAACGAAGTCTGCAAACGAGACATTGGAAACACACTACAAATTGAATGGACGTAAAAAAATAGTAAATTTTCTAGTAAAACGGCAGGGAACGTGAAAATTAATACTTCCCAAAAGCAAGTCAGTGTCGAACACCCCATTCACAACGTTGTACAAGAAAAGTAGGTCACGTTCCAGCATTCTGCTTGACAAGGGTACGAGACAAACGCTATTAAAAATAAATTATTAATTTTAATAAAAGCGACGTTGGATGTGTCCATCATATACAATGCGTATCAGCCTTTTTTGCACGGATTCAATGTTCAATGACTGCGTGCGAGATAGCAAATTCCAAACAACTGAGCCGAATTCAATCCTAGATCGTACAAACGCACAAAATAAACGAATCAGACATGCAGAGTTTCTGAACTGCTTAGTAATACGGGAAATCATGCCCAGCATTTTCGTTGTGTTTCCGACAACAAAAGACACGCTATCAACATACAGAACGAGATCCTTACCAACAGTCACGCGTTCGATTTGCGTTCCCCCTAAAACGTAGGTGAAAGGTATAGCATCATGGCATCGGCACAAAAAAGAGCCTTAGTCTAAAGAGGATTTAGAAGCAAGGTATTTGCTGAACACCACCGCAGTATGTTATTCACGTCACTTTGAAGTAAGATGCAATCAACAATAGAATTGACACTCATATAAATCTTGATGTCATCTGCGAACAGTAGTATTTCAGCCTTTTTGACATATGATGATATATCGCTAACAAATATAAAGAACACAAGCGGCCCAAATATAGACCCCTGGGGGACACCTGAAGTTGAACGAAACATTTTCGAGTGAGTGCCAGAAGTGCGAACACTATTCGTACGATGTTACAAATAACTATTAAACCAGATACATAATGCCAAAGAACAACCATATAAAGAAAGCTTGTTCAGTAGCAGCCCCTGGTCAACTTTATCGAATGCTTTGGACATGTCGAAGTAAATAGCATCTACATCCCATTGTTCACAGCAAAACGCACAAAGTAATTTAATAAGGAACACAAGTTGGTCTCAACCGACCAACTTTTCATGAGCCCATGCTTAGCGGCCGTTAATTTCTGACTAAAATAAAACATAGCACGTAACATAGCACGCTTATGCATCAGCTTTTCAAACACCTTCGAAAACACGCGCAATAACAAAACAGGGTGATAATTCCGGACAACTGAAGCATCACCCCTTTAAAATTAGGACGACAACCGCCTTCCTTCATAACAATGGGAATACACCAGAACCCAGCGATAGATTAAAAATATGCTTCAAAATCGGTGCAAGCAAGTCACCACAACCCTTGATAATAAAACTTGGAATGAGATCTGGTCCACTAGATAAATTTGGCTTTAGTTGTCTGATAGCATCTACGATTTCTTCGTTATCTACTCTAAAATCAGAAAACGTGTCCTGGCAGTTAATATGAGCGTCACCGGGCTCTGCAAGCTACGGACCTATCGTGGAACAATTGCTGAACTATTCAGCAAAAATATTTGCGACTACTGCAGAGGAGGAAATATATCCAGAATTTTGATCTGTACAATTTCGCAGTGCAATGTCCTGAGCACAATCACGAGTTTGTTGCCTTGCAAACTTCAAAAAGGTTTTGGGGTCGCAATTTAAACTACTTTCCACATCATCGTTGTGTTCTTGTTTATCGCACGAATACTATTTTTTAGCAAGAGCTCAATAAATACTTAATTTAGTATACCAGAAATTATTGACAGTTTTCCTAAAGCGTTTATAAAAATTATCTTTATTTTTTATGCAATTCTTTAAAACTTTCGAAAACGAATCAGGGTAAATAGAAATCCGAGAAATGCGTTTTGGATCAATAATATATATGGCGTCGTTAACAACTACAGTAAACGTCTTGGTTGCCTGATCGGTATCATCCATTACTAGAACCTCGTTCCAGTTGTAGCTGTGGAAGTGCTTATGCATTTCAAAGTAATCCCCTTTAGCATAACAATAAAATTAGGCGTCTCCGACACACGCAGCGTGCGTGGAAAGCGAATATTAACCACAAGAGGTGGATGTAACAGATCCATACGTATTAAAGGTGATGGAGCTATAGTAGTGTCATCAATCGAAATGTTAGAAAGAACAAGATCAACAATATTACCTGCGCTGTTCTCAAATTTGTTTAGCTGATTCAACCCACAAAAACGCATAAAAGATAGCAACCGATTTGCCTTAGATGACGTAATAGATGTGCTGATATTTAAAACTCCTAATGGCCAATAAATTCCTGGAAGGTTAAAATCTCCGTATATTTGAACTCTGTACATATAGAAGTCAGTTTGTTGTTCAAGAGACTCGAGATGCTTGATAAATATTGTTTCACTGAATACCAGCGGAAAATAGTAAATGCCTATAAGTAAATTAACGACGTCCACTGTCCTAACTTCGACCCATAGACATTCAGAATACGACATGAAGTCGAACCTGCGATGTGACATGAGCGAAGAGTCAAGAGCGATCAAAAACACCTCCTCCTAGTTTAAGCCCAGTGCTGTTATAGTGCCTGTCAAGGCAAAAATGCGAACAGAAGTTAAGCTAGATAATCGTTTTGTTGCTATTTGCAGTTATAATACAAAAATAATAATTGAATTCAATTTTTTTGTTGCCCGCGGTTTTGTGAATCATTAATCGATTGGTAAATACGAAGCATCGAAAAAGGCTTCCAATATTTGGTCGACCTTCATTTATTTGCAGAACCTGGGCACCACTCTGTCAAGGAGACATATGTTCAGTTGACAGCTCTGAAAAGTTAGCCGGCCAAGTCTAAAGCAGAAAAGGTTTGCCCAACACAAGAAAACATATTAAACCTACCCGATCTAACCCAACCCAATCTTTTGTTTACCTGACAATCCTATATTTTACTTCAACTGATATAACTTTCTCCCGCTGACCAAACTCGACTTAATCCAACCAGCTGAAAAAAAACGACGAACGTAGCAAATAAAATAAGGTGCCAATCTTAGTATTATATAATTGCCGCTTATGTAATAGCCTAGTATAGTTACTTGCATTTAATATGCAGTTACTGATGAAGTCTGGATATGATCCTGAAAATAGCTGTTTAATGGAGAAACGTCCCCACGTCTCCGCGAGGACAAAACTTCTAAAGTCGAGCATAAGAACCATTAACCCGAGAAGGCTTAGTGAGACTTAGTTGAACTTCCCGAACATAAATTATCTTTCCTATTATGTATGTACACATGTTATATTAATTTTTTAATTCGAAATAATATATTGAGGGCCATGTTACGTCTTCTTTTGAAGTTAAAAAAATATATTCGAATCAGTAGTACTTGGTCTTGATCTAGATTTGCTAGACGTATAAAACAAAATTTTACTTTCTAAACCATTGTTCAGCGGTAAACATGGTAGTATTAAGTGTGTTGTTTGACGGAGTAGGAACAAACAACTCATCAGGTAAACACGCGCATATTTAGCCATCTTTACGATTTCAAGGAAACTCATTTGTTCGCAAACCCAGGAAAGTTAACTTAAGGAACTCGGAGGGCGAATTATTCTCAGGATTGCAGAAGGGCGGTAATGGAGCGACAGAAATAATGTCGTCCCATGACGCACCGCTCTCTTTGAATAAATCTTCCTTCCGGGCTCCGCAAAACCTTACATTATTTATCTCGCAGATTTTTGATTTTCGTTTCTATTTTCCTATTAATATAAAAATGAAAAAAACGCATAAAAGTAGCTATAGAAAAAGGCTATAAAATGCATTCCGGACGAATTTTGTTTTATTTGGCCAGGAAGAGAAAAAAACAATAGTAAAGTCACAGACCACAATGTTCTCTGTTTATTTAAACATTTATTGGGTTTTTTAATTTTTATTAATTAAGAAAAAGTTTCCAACATATGTTTATTAATATTGTTGCCATTCTAACACGCCATTGGCATGTTAACGGTTAATTTGTTGTGCTTAATATTTTGTTTCATATGTTGTGTTCTTATTGTCGAAATGACTTTTTATGCACGAAGACGGGGAACACGCATGATTTTTTGAAAATTAAAGGGATATAAATCAATTATCTACATGGGTAAATAAAGAGAGCATAGATATACAAGGCATGGTGGGCTTCAATTAGGAAAGTTCAAAGTGCATATTTTTAAAATGTTTTTAAATAGCTCTGATCTGAAGCGAAAACAAGATTTGGTTTCAGCGTTGCTTTCTATTTAATTTAGAAACAAGCAGTTGCGTTTAATTTTGTAAATGATTGCCTGCTGTAACAGACAGGTATCAAATCTTAAAATCTGAAGGAACGTAAGTTTTTCTATTAATAAATACCATGCAGCGGTATTTATCGGCAAATGCCTAGAAGGAAAAGGTAATAGTACGAAACAAAAAGGGAAATGAGTTCCATGCTTGAGAGCAAGAAATAAATACTTACCAGAACTATCATCCCAACCTTCTGTTCTTTTCGTGTTTCTTTTTCGTCCCAATTTTCAAGTTGACACCTCTCGGCATGTCAGATATTCATCAAGTCCGCTGTATTTGCCCTTATTCACAGTCACACAAACTCATTTATACTCATGTAAACATATATTAGAACACCATCTCAGGTCACAACGCCGTGTTACTATGCCGTCAAGATGAAAACTGCATGCAATATAATTTTAATCCCAACAACAAAAGGCAGCCAGAAATCTTCAGACGCTTGTCTCTCGAGCACACTTGTAGAAATAGAGGCAGCTTCGTTCCCAAGAACCTAGAAAGCGGAGGGCGCCTCTTAACATAATTATGAGGAGCGAGCGTGTCCTCTGGCAAAGTACGCTCGCCCAGGTGGCCGTGAGTTAGTGCCAACATATCTCTGAGCGCGCTGAGCTTTTTGCAGCGATCTCATAATACAACACCGCTGCTCTCGGCTATTTTGAGGGAGGCCGCTTTTGTGCGCCGTAGCGCGAATTGTAAAATACTCGCTCCGTTGCCCTGCCAGAGGGGCGGCTGGTTTCACGGAGCGTGTGACGGCGAAGAATGGAGAACAATGTTGCGTGTTTGTTTGCTTTTTCACGAGCGCAGTGTATTTATTTACCTTATCTGTTTATTTTTCACTTTCGCAAAAGGTATGATTTCGGAAAGCGAGACTGGACTAAACTTTAATGTTATCGCAAGTCTGGTATTCGTGCATTAAGTATGCATGTAAAAGGCTAGGTTATTCTTTAAAAAATAATTTTTTCAAGTTGTCGAAAAAATTATTTTTTTAGTATGGGAGTTACGTTTAAAGAATGCTTTTAATGTTTATAACAAACCAATTGGGTTTTTTTGTAGTGGTTTTTTTTTCACTGCATATTTGCTGCGGTTCAGAAATCATCAGGTTAAAGTAGGAGTAAAAAACATCAGAATATCAAGCGGCTCATGTAATCAGATCGATTAAGCAACTGAAACAGGCTATTGCCGACGCGAGGCATATAAACGCATAATATGAGTCGCGCTATGTAATCACTGATGTCGATGATTGTAGGTAAACGTTGCTCAATAAATATCAATCAACATGTACGATGATGTTTCTTATGTCCACTAGCCTCACAGAGGCAACATCTTTGACTCCCTGAGTGAGCTAGGGCCTCTAGCGTTTTAGTTCTACTTATGGAATGCAGGACTGCATTTCAGGTCACTCGATTACCTATTAGTAGTAAAGGATGCGTTCATTAAAAGGGACGGACAGCAAAGACTGGATTTATCTTATCTTGCGCACACATTATTCTTGAGAATGCAAGAATCTAAATATTGTCGAGGAGATTTGAAGCGGTCACTTGTCCCTAAACTTCATGTGGCGCGTAACGACTCACTAAACAATGCGGTTTTCTTGTTCAGCTTTCCTTTCCCCGATGTTTCTTCGTTTCGTTACTATATTTATAACGCCGGTGGGTTAATGCCTGATTCTTTAATTAGTTATTTTTGTCTCTTTTTTTGTATTTTCCAAGCGATATCCTGCTGTTAGCCGACGCATCTCAGTGTCCGCCATTATGAAGCTTGTCGCCCAGCCACCGGCCTCTAATGGAGCCTGTAATGATAGAAGCTGCCACCAAGGCAACGACGCGCTCGGACCGCGGGGAAATATAAAACCGGCACTATGTTTCTTCAGGCGCTTTTCTTAGACGAGGATCCTTTGCGTTTTTGTAGTTTTGCTGCCCTTTACTTCGCCGTTGGGGCCTTTCTTTGACTGTATTTTGTTTTTCTTTTATGCGTCGTTAGCTCCTTAGGCGCCTGGTTTTCTTTGTATGGGTAGCGATGCATGGTGTCATGTGCCAAGTTCGAGAAAGCGTTTTTCATCGTGAAGAATGGTGTGTCTCCATATTTGGGTATATTTTTTTTTGTGAGAGGGTGTGTTTTAATTACGTTTGGCATGTTGTCGCGTTAAGCGCTACAAAGACCGCTTGTTTGTTTTCAAATTTTATGGTCTTTAGGCTGCTAACTTGTCTTAATATAATGTGCCTCGATTTAAGTAGAGACCGCTTAACAGTAACACGAGAATATCTGTTCTAAGCATTTTTGTTTAAGAATTAAGACCGTCGTGGATTAATTCAAGGAGAAAATAGGGTTGTTGCTTCTAGAATGGCAAAGTCGTGATATTTTGGTAGCAAACCGCGTTGCATCCGTGGTCCCGTGGAGCTTCATAGCAATAATGACATCGATTTATATTTACGCAATTTGATATTGGTATTATTTATTATGCATTATGGTGTTATTCTACTGAGACCGGGGTAATTGCGGAATTGGTATAATGATGTACAGTCCTCAACGAAACGAAAGTTCATTTCATTCACTTAAAAAAAGGATTATTGCTCACCCAAAATCACTCAGCGAAACAAAAAAGATGAAGATCCATTGGCGGATCCTTAAAGAATGTGTTAGCATGACCCTTGGAAAACGCTAACGCAGGCCCCTTCACTTTACTGTGTTCGCTTTCTGTTTTTGATTTCTCTTTTGCTGCCTCTTTTTGGCTTCGTTACGGAGTCGCTGTTAGCGTCTCCCAAAGGTGGACGTGTGTGGCGTTTTCCAAGGGTCACGTTAACGCATTCCCTAAAGATGCACCAATGGATCTTCCTTTAATTTTTCCGGCCTTGGAGGTTCTCGTTCACCCGCCTTGCACAATTAACAGCGGTATCCGCTACTCGACGCTGCTTTCGTGCTTTCGCTGTTCACCGGTTTCGGCAGCACCGTCTCCTTCGTTCACGATTCATCTTATTTCGCCGCCTACTTGGACCAGCGCTAGTACTTTGTTCACGCTCCATTTTGAGGCACAAACTAAGGCATTCGCGCGACGCACACCTGCGAGTTCAAACTCGCCCCTGCATCCACGCGCCCAGTGGCTTCCGCCCCGTGACGTCGCCTCCCTCTCGCCATTGTCCTTCACTACTCTCCTCCTCTCTACGCGGCGCGCTTCTCTTTCCATTGTTTTGTCCGCAGAAGGACGCTGTCAGCTTTTTCCCTCACATGTGGGTACTAATGCTAACGCGTTGAAATATAGCACGTTGGAGAAAGAGCGCTTCTCCGCAGTACTCTTGTGTCAAAGGGGTGCACCCTTTACAGAGCAGTTTGGGTTTCTCGCTTCAACGGGTTACACTGACTGTACGAAGAAAACAAAACTGAGCAGCACTGTTACTGCGTGTTATTAAACGTAAAAAAGTATGAGTTATTTTACTTTGTGAAGGTGGATGACCAGCGAAGTTGTTTAGCACACAACACAGACGTGTCTCAGAATTTTGAACAAAGGTATGAACATATTTATTGTCGAGATCGGTGGTCATCATGACGAAAGGTACGTACACACATTTATTGTCTTGATCGGTGGTCATTATTTCGCGTGGACGACTATCACCGTCTCGAGGAGCCGGAGGAAACTAGACACGCGCGATGGGACCACCACCCCGGGAAAGCGGAAGGAAAGGAAACTAGGCACGCAAGCGCTTGGAACGACGACAAAGAGAGGCCGGTGCGAGCGTAGACATGGCCGACGCGGGTCGCACAGCGGCAAATCTTTGAGAAAACTTTGATTATCTACCTGAGTGACTACTGATCTTGAAAATGATGCCTGTTGATAACTAATCTACTGAATAGACCTATTGCTAAATAACCCAATATTCAAGGAGAATGCAGGAAATGGTGTTCTACCCGCCGCACGTGCCGGTGTCTGCAGTAGTGACTGTTCTAAAGCAAAAGCCTAAAACAAATGGCTTCTCGCACGCGCGTTCGTCGACGCTTTATTTTGGTTATTTACTTCTAACGTTTTATACGGGGAAGGCATGCGTGTGCGGCGCCGCCGTCTGCAGCAGTAACTGTTCTAAAGCAAAAGCATGAAACAAGTGGCGTCTTGGACGCGCCTACGCGAATTCTTTATTTTGGTTGTTATCTTCGAATCTTTTATACGGGGAAGGCGTGCGCTTGCGGCGCGTGCGGCGGTGCGAGCGTAGAGTTTTTGTTAACGCACATGAAAAATCCACGGAAACATAGACATAAACATCTTCGCTGTAAAAACTTCGTACAGTGTATATTATACCTTCCTATGAAAATGGGACGTGTCGATCGTTTACTTTATTACGCGCGATGTGAGGCAGCTCACTTCATGGGTGAAACGGAAATTTCATTACATTGATGGACTTCTTTGCGTATATAGCGCGACGCAACACGAACGAGCGATCGCCGATTTTATATTCTTGTTGTTATTGCAATTAAAAGACTATCATAAGAAAACTAGTAGTGCGGCATTAACTTTTTATTGACGACACGACAAAAAAAATAAAATTAAGGGCTCGCCTTTGTAAGTTTCCGAGCATTATGCGGGAAAGCACCGATGATGTGTTTGCTCTAAATGTGTTGCACTGCGTATGTCTTTCAGCGTAAAATGTACACGATGCTTCTTTGTTGGTAACATTACACACTTCGTACTCGTGATGCCTCAGTGGGATGATTCTTATTGTTTTTTTTTCACCATCTTCTAAAAGAGCAGCCCAAGTAAATGCGACGTTTTATCGCAATATATTCTCGATAGTTCGGAAATCTAACTTTTCGCGTGAGAATAAACTTTTTTTTTTTTAGATGAGCAAACAAACAAATCTATACGGAGAGCAGGTCGTCTGCTTCTAGGCAGGAGTTGCGGTGGAGTCAGAACAACGCCGAGCTATGATTCGCTTTGATTGAAAGGATAGCGGATAGACCTCAATGGAAGAAGCATTGAGGTCTACCCACTAGGTTTTTTCAATCAGCTAATAACAACTTGGCATTCTGTCATCGTCTCAACCCCGGTAGAAGGAGTGAACGAACTTGCAGACCGCATAAGTCGGTGGTTTTGTCGTTTCCTAAAGGCGTTCTAAATGCATTGCATTTAGAACGGTTTAGTTCACGTCCGTCTAAAACCACGGCCAGTCGTACACATTACACACTGCACCGAACGAATTGTCTTTGAACTGGTGCCTGAACGGCCGGTCGGCCGCTGTGTAATGTTAACTGGCTTTTGGCTGCTGGGCCAGTAGCTTTCGTGTAACAGACGCGTCCCTTGCTCTTGAATCTTCAACTTGCTGAGCCCTCCACTGTCACTCTCGCGCCGCTTTGGTTGCGCACAAAGCCCCCAAGAAGGAGCCTTCATAGTACGTGTGAGTTGCTTTGCTGCGGCCAAGCACACACCAATGAAAGTCTTCGCTTCAAGAGCCGTCGTTGACTGCACGCGGAGAGCGCAATCAGTGACTGCACGATGTTTTTCGTTGAGGCCAGATGCCAGCCTCAGACAGAAAAGCGCCAAGGGATGACCCTAAAAATACTATTCACTAAAATAAATTCGAAGCACTCTTTTTTGACTCGTAGTTTTTATGTTTCATTTAGTCATGTCTTGTCGTGTGGCTAATCCTCTTGAATCAGACAACAGGGGTTCCCCCTTTTTCCTGTTGCGGGTCTAAATCCTCAAACGACTTTGACAAATCACTTCGAGAAAGCCTGGCCTGAGTATCTCTCCTTCTCTCTAAGATCCGAGACCTGAAAAAAAAATATCGACTTCTTTTGTTTTTATGAAGATCCTTTAAACTGCTTCCTAGGGACCGAAATACGCTTATGACATACGACATTTGTTTTCGCAAATCCGCTCGTTAAGAAAACTGAGCGTGAGCTATGGATGCCTTTTTTATTTTTATTTTGTTTTTCTTTTGTGTACCACGTGCGCACGCAATATTAATCTGGCAAAAAGGGTTCTTTAAATTTTTTGTCTCTATGTTTCGGTGATCGAGCACTGTCCTATTCATCTTGCTAACCTGTTCCGTTAGATTTTCAGACTTCAAAAGGTGGTAACAAATACCTGTTTGCAAATATATATGCATTGAACATCACATAAACTCCGAAACTGCATTGGAGTTTCAGCTTGAAAGCAACAATTTGATTTCGCCAATAAACGGAGAGAGTGCAGGCCGATAGTTCTTTTCCAACCAGCATCGCCATACGTACTATTTTGGGAGTGTTTAGACACTTGCAGCAAACAATTTGAGCTTAAAAAATTCCGCATAGAAATGAGGCCTCCAGGGTGCATAGTTTTTAATTTTATAGCAATAGGCACGCTACGGCTTCTCCAACAAACTTTATCGCGCCTTAACACGGGATGACTGATTGCTAATCTGCGCTGACAGAGCTTATACTTTTTATCGTGACGAGTTTGCAAATGTATTAGAGTGTCAAAAACAAACCGACCTTATAAAGTGAGAAATATGAAAAAATTAAAAGAAGTGCGCTCAGGGCAATACAATAACTCTTGTACATGTTTGCGTGTTTTGTTCATTGTGATGTCTTTTTGTTTTGTCCTAATACTGAAACATATAAATGCGCTTACTCTCGGCAGTTAATGTTGCAGAGGTGTCTGAAACGTGAACTTCAAAACATAAAGTCAATGACTTCCATATTGCTTCGCGCCATTTACGTTTATTATGACAAAATACTGCGTGCTTGTTGATCTTGATGTTTTTTCTTTGAGCCATCGGAATCGATAGGTTGTCAACTTTTGACACCGTGTGTGTGTAATAAGTTCAGTCGAATGGAGATTGTTATTACGGCCATGAAGCAAGACTAAAATTAGTTTCCAAGTTTGATGCACGCCCCGAACTACCGTCAATAAGCGCTACAGTGCCAAACGACACAAGTAATCAAGCCTCCGCGAAGCGCGAGTCTCTCACAATAGCCGGGACAGCCTATCCCCTGAAATATGTACTCCGAATGTCGATGCGCCTGCGAAGTGCTCGAATAAATAAGCGTTACAGCATATTGACTCAACCTGTAAATAGCCTTGTGTCAGGTATTCCTACTGCCTTGAATCGTATCTAAGGAAAGTGACCTCACTCGAAATGATTCTTTAAGATTCATCCTCTCATGAAAATATGAAGCTCAACTGGAGGCGTTTTTACTTCTTTTTTTTTACTGCGACCGACCTTTACTGTTGACAAAACTAGAGCGACTGCAGGGGAATGTCCCACGTGACTCCGACCAAAAGTATTTTAATGCATGGCTCCTGTTGGTGTAGAAAGTGCATGAGCGTGGATCAATAAAAAGTGTTATTTATTGGGTCATAGATCGGGTTGATCTGATTAGTAGATATAAATGGATCACTTCACGGAGGGTGTGAAGGGTGCGGAGGAATGGAACTGTTGTGAACACAAACTCACGCAACTAGTCATTGTGCCTCCGGTGAACTTTGGTCACATATAACTGAAATTGAATCAAGATTTTTTACATGCTTTTAAGACACTACAAAAACTCAGGCCTTACTAGCCAAACAAAATGTTATCGTATTTAAAAAAAAGGTTATTCTCGTTGCAAAGTGACTATTTTGTTTCACAGGCATAGTCTCTGCACTCCACCATGTACTGCATTTTCGTCAGGCTTTTATTGACAGTGTGCATAAGCCACGTTCAAAAGAGCACGCCACGTCGCCTCCACTCGAGATTCTTTTAGGCTGCCCACTTTACACGCCTTCTGCAAGTTTTCACATGACAACTAACAAGGCAAACAAATTATTGACTATTTGCTGCCGTGCTCGTAACCTTGCCATCGAAGCATATGGGCAGTCACCCTGGTCGTGGACTGTCCTCCACTGATATTAGACTGACTAGCGTCAAACATGCCGCATTATAGAAGCTGTGCTTCCGGTTTATCTATTTTTGGTAAGGTGGCGGTTTCTTGCGCGTTCTGCATTCTGTCCACGTGCGAAGCCAAATCACTTCTGCTCGCAGTTTTCCTCTGCCCGCTAAGAAATTGCACCTTTATATTTCTATCTGAGTGGCTAAATCTCTTGGCTATCGGGATTTATGCGGAGCGTAAGTTCGCTCTTCTTTTGCAGGAGTTGTGGTGACGGCATAAAAAACGAGCTCTAGTTGGCTTTGATTGAAGAATAGTAGATAGACCTCAAGGCAGTTTGGTTTGAGGTCTTCCCACTATGTTTGAGTCAGATCCAATCAGAGCTTGGCGTTCTGACGGCATTACAGCCCCTGCAAAAGAAGCAGACAAACCTACGCTCCGTATTGGGTAACAAAAATGTGTACCCATCTCTAACGCAAGGCTGTCGTATTTAACCTCCGAGAAAAAGAAAAAATAACGCCCTAAGCAAATTCAGATATCGTCCTATTTAACGTTCGCGTACTACGAATATGATAGTAATCCCAGGTTCCGCAGCTTTTCAGGCCAAACGTTTGCGCTTTGTCTGAAATTTTAAGGACTTAAAAGTTCCGAAGAAGCAAAGGTAGATTTAAATATAACTTTCTCTTGCCAGAGTTTAGGAGTCTTTGACCTAAATCGCGAAACAGGTGCCAGAGTTAGTCCTTTACTTTTGATTCTTCTCCTTGCATGCGGCAACTTTGTAGCTAAACTGGCAAAACAAGTGCCAGATTTAGGCTTTACTGCTGGTAGTTTGCTGTCACATGTCATTTGTGGCCGTAGTCTGGAAGTTTGGCAATTAAATGCTGAGCGAGAGAGAATTCGTAGGAACTCCATCTCAAAGTACTCGCGCACTTACCATAGTGCCATCGAGCAAAAACCGTATTAGGCCTAATGTATCGGCGTGAAGTTTGTACCAAGTTAGGCGGTTCTCTCGCGTGCTACCTGGGAATGGATTAAAAGATGCATTTCTGGTTTTCCGAGCCATGATTTTTGCTTCAATGTGCTGCAGAAAGCGAGGCAGAATTCAATTTAAGACGAAGGTTTTTGTTGAATCACAATTATCTTCGTATTCATCTGGAGTTAATGAAGCTTGGCGCAACCACGGCATCAGACAGCGTGGGATAACGTTAGCGCTTAAATATTTATCGGAGAATACCAACGTAGCATTACACGCTGTACTCTACCGAAACCAAACGCGGATTCATCAATGATTCCCTCACTTCATTCGAGTGTCAAGATTTCAACGCTGTTGCGATGTTGATATCCATTTTTTTTATATATTCGCTTTCTACAAAGAACGTTAACGTAAATTAGTTGTTGGAGGCGGTTTTCGCACTGTTAACCGCTAAAATCAAATCAGTTGAATAAACAAAATTCTTACATACGGGTCACAAGGAACGAAATATTGTGCTTCATAAACTTCAATTCCTCGCGTATTGTGCCAATGGTTTTTCCTAGTGAGAAGTGCACATTAAAAGCAGTTGGGACGAGACTGTAGTGAAAAGGAAACGCGTCTGCAATGGCAATAAAATGAGCGTTGAACTTGTTTTTTCTTCTTTTTTTTGAAAACTTATAAACACAGTGTTGGTCCTAATATGAACATATTTAAGAAAAAGAATAAGCGTTCGAAGAGTGCCTTCTTCGCCACGTATTTATTACGCTTGGCGGACACTGGATGAGAATAAGTGTCAGGGTTAGCTGACTATAATTAACTCAACTTTGTTCATTGACTTTTTAATTGGTGATATTAGAGATCATGTTGCAATTTAAATATTAATGGCAATTACTATTGGAGGCAAGACGAAATTTAGAAAAAATGGGAAAAAGGAAATGTTTTTTATTTTAATTATTCACTCAGGGTTTGCGTTTGTTGCCCGATTTAAAGGTTGCGTGTAAAAAGACCGTCGCAGGCCTAGCCCAAAATGACTCTTAAAATAGTGATGTAGCGTTCCAGTCACGTCGTCACTTTTGTCGTTGGAGCATCCACCAAAGAGACGCTGCCGAAATATTGACATCATTGAATAGACTACGTCACTCTTGCAAGCGTCATTGCGCGAGGCTTGTGGGCGCTTTTTGTTTGGTTTTATATTGGACAGCAAAAAGCTAAATTTTATTTATTAATATCTGAGAAACCATTACATTTTTGCAAATTCTTTAAATTGGCGAGGCCTCTAATAGTAATTGCCATCAATACTGCAATTCAAGCATGACCCCCATAATAAACAATTTTAAAGGTATCAAATGGTTTTTAGTTAATTAGCCAATTTACCAGGACGGTTATCCCCTTATGTAATGTCCACCGAGCCGGATAAATACATGGTTAATTTGGCTTTCGTGAAAATCTTGGCCCCTTTCGGAAGAAAAAAAAGTGTGTTATAATTCAAATTAAATACCCTTTGTACGTAAAGGGAATCTGCTCGTGACGCCTTGACGTTTTGTCTTTTTACCAAAGAGAAAATGGACATTTTCCGTCCGGTTTTCCTTACGAAACCTAGAAGCTTTTCGAGACGATCCGCCACAATAACGCTTACGTAACTTGTTTTCAACATTAGACGTGTTTTCGGAAAACCCCAATATGGCGTCACCTTCAGAAAATCTTATTCTGTCTCAGAGCGCTGAATCAAAAGGAGAAAACAAGTTCCGTGTTTACGATCAGCTAAAACGTGTTTCCAAGCATTGAAGCGTGCATACACAGGAACATTGGTAATTTATATATATATATCCGTTTTAAACAAACTTAAGGAAAGTAAATTCATTAAAAACAAGATAACAATATTCTGGTGTAGCTCGGTAGGCCTTCGCAATATCGTGTCAAAACAAGTTTGTTATGTTTCGGGCGAATTCCCATTCTTACAAAACAGCAACTGCTGTATCGATTCCAACTGGCGAATATAAAAGACGTTACGGAAGAAAAACGCCGGTGTTTCACTGGTTTTCAATAATTTGAAAGGATATTGAGCTGGAAATATGAAGTTTCAATAAAGCTCACCAAACGTAGACGCGTTCCAGGTGCCACACTTGGAGGCGCAATCGCACTTTTAAAACGCACGTTTAGAGATGTATGGTGAGAGGAAAACTTTCTTTGAGAACAGTGATGCGTAAAAAAATATATATATCTGGATTATTTCTTTATGTACTTGAACCAAAATCTGCAAAAATGTAACCGGTTATAAGATATCATGCCTCGAACTTGTATGGTTGGCTCCAGTTAATGTAAATGGTGTGAACGAAGTTTTATATATGCACAAGCACAATAGTTAGGTAAAAGTATTAAAAGGCTATCTAGACTGTTATACTTTGTTTTGAAGACAAAACGTCGTACTTAACCAGGGTGGAAAAAACAGTCATGATTTAAATTGTGATCTATATCAAGATTTAGATTGTGATTTAAATCACACCGGGTTTACTATGATGATTTAAATCAAATTTTTGCCGCAAATAAAAGAACAGTCATGCAAGAAATATTTCGTAACAGGCTGAACATTAAAAAATAGTGGTGTTCTTCTCAAAAAATAAGATCGTAGAGCTTTATTTCTACCTTCGATTTCATTGGTATGTTAAGTAATTTGCTATTCTAATCAAATTAAAACCAGAAAGAAAAACTAAATAACGCTTTTTTACAAGTTAGAAATATCAAGCTGCTTTTGTTCTGACCTTTCGGGGTTTACACTAATAAAACATTGTTAATATAATTGTACTTTAAAAAGTTAATTTTCTAGAAATGCCTTCTGACGCATTGCTTCAATGGTCTGACACATTGGTCAATTCTTTTTTTTATTCATGTTTAAAATACGTATTATAATAAGAAATCTCCTTTTAGAAAATAGTATTCTAAACCAAATTATTTGAACTTAAAGCAAAATATTTATGACTTAAAATAAATGTCATAGTTTTAGTTTTTTTTTCTTCTTTCAAACTAGACATGTTTTTTTCCCATGCTTCTAACAGAAGAAGTGTTTTTCTTCTCGGTTCTTCCACGAAACATATTGATAGCAGACACTCTAAATCACTGAATTAAGTTAAGTAACAAAAAAACGCAAGGTCTGACTACCTTGATGTGTATTTTCATTTCAAGTTTTACGATAGCGGATAACCGCATTTTACATTTTCAAATTCAAGGGCAACGGAAGCACGTTTGATGCTCCATTTAGGCTGTACTACGCCGTAACTTTTTTTCGACCGTGGAGAAAAGACGGTTTTGGTATAAAGGCCCGCTTCGGTTCTCCCTCAATCGTAAAACTTCAGTCGTATTACCAAGGGACGTTTTACACACTCGTCCACAATTTGATAGTCCTCTATATTCGTTCTTCACTCCTTGTTCGTCCCTCGTTTTGCTCCCTTTTTTCTTTTATTTAGATGACAGAGTACCTTTTTGTGAGTCTGCTTAACTCGTTTTGTTTTAAGCTTTATAGTCATATCTAAATACATTTTCTTTCGCTTGATTGGTGCTTTGTAAATCCGCAACCAGGGTCCCTGAGTTTTTAATCCGCTTCTATAAATTAAACTTACATCTCAGTATAACTATACCAGACTTGTACATAACTTAAATACTCTACTCAAATTACTGTATCTTAAATACTTTTGTGAGTAACTTGGTATCTTGCAAATACTTTCGAACGTCGGTATTTAGTACTCTAACTTAAATACTTTTTTCAAGTAACTTCTACTCATTTATAAGTTACTTTCTATTTTTTATTTTCTTTAGAGGCGGAAAACTTGGAAAATATTGAACTCCAGTTATTTTGGCTAGGCGCCCTGCCATTGCAGATACATTTCGTGCCAGGTAATACAGTGCACTTCCGTGCTTCTGCTGAAAGAGTTGAGACGGAGAAGCAGGTGTCGAAGCCTCAAGCCGAGCGGACGTGTGTCGTGTCTTCTAACTGGGCAAAACGTGAAAGCACATTTTCTTACAATTTGTTTGTGGCCAAGCCCAAGAGCAACAAAGATTCCGAAGCAGAAGGGCATGCGGGTGAAAGCATAAGATGTGTACAAGGCTACAAGCCAGAGGGAGGGCACTTGTGTCGGAGAGAGGGTGGGTTCTACAAGTGTCTGGTAAGAGTCGACAGTAAACCGGAGTTTATTTTTCTATGTTATGGAGTGAAAGCATATAAAAGAAAGCCTTCCAGCTTCAGAAATGCATTTGCATCCGCACGCAGTCGCACACACCGCTCGTTCGTTCCACTAGGCTCTCTTCGCACACAAGACTCGTAAGACGCGACTACGCGGCTCCAATCCGGCGGCCCATCGCTCGCGGCCTACGCAGCATTAGCGAGTTTTAGTAGACCGTGTTTCCCCCTCCGCTAACCCTCCGCTACGAAGAAACCGCCACTGCGCCTGCGTGCCGATGGCCTTGGGTGTAGAGTTCCAGGTAGCGGAGGGGCTTAGCGGAGGGGGAAACACGGTCTACTAAAACTCGCTATTGTCTTCGGTAGCACGAATGACCGCCGGCGCCCACCACGGTGGCGCCCGCTCTCCCCTGGCCTGGACTCCCCGACCCCCGACTGCACGGCACCGCCAGTGCACTGACGGGGGAAGCGGAAATGAACACCCGACACAAGGGGAGCGTCGGAGGCGAGCCTCTGTGTAGAAACTCCCGCCGCAGGCGAACGGGCCCCGCGCTGCCCTCGTCTATGTCCTCGCCATAGCAAGGGTATAAAAGAAAAACATTTTTATTTTTGTATCATTCGTAGTTACTTGGGACCTCCTAGAAGCCTGAGTGGCAGCCAAAGTCTAGCTAAGAGATTTCCAGGAGATTCCATAGTAGCTGGGAGGAAGAATTTTTCTGGCTTCGGTTGTGCTTGACAATGAATTGCAGAGAAAATTGTAACTTGAGAGTATCTTGAAAGTAACGAGTTACTTTTTTGGAGTATTTTGTACTTTACTCAATTACTTTACAAATTTGAGTATTTAGTACTCTACTCAGTTACTATTTTTCGTGGTACTCAGTAACTTAACTTAAATACTTTTAGTGAGTATCTTGTACAAGCCTGAACTATACACACATTTTTTTCAATATATATGGCTCGCCTGCACAAACGATGTAGGCTCGGCTGCGCAAACGATGTAATGTGAGAGGCTATTTTTGTCCTGCAACGTTCACGCTATTTTTTTAGTTTGTCTTCCTGGCAAGCGCCATTCCAGTTCTTTTACTTTGCTTCAAGCGTAGGACAAATGTCTCAACCCTTCTTCAGCCTCTGTAAAAACAGGAGTCTGCCCAAAGCAATTAATTTTTTTCTTATGATGACTTATTTTTTGTTTGCGAATAACTTATTTGTTTTATTTGAGAATCAGTAAGGGAGTTGAGGAAACGACACTACACGCCAGATGCAAACTCACTCACACACGTAGACACCAAAAAACGTGAGCACGAACACACGTTTGAACACCTTCTCGCGCACGAGGATACTCTGCAAGAGACAGGCAAACGTTAAAGCGCATTCCAGACTGAAAAATTGTGGAAAGCGACGTAAGATGTATTTCGCAAGTACGTAGTCTTTTTTCGGACTCCGTTGAAAAAACCACGGCACAATATTTACGTAACGTTTGTTTACGCCAAGCCGCGCTCATCTCTTTTTTTATTTGTGCGGCGGACAGTGACCAATCTGGGGTAGTGGGCTTTCTGGAAAGAATGACTGTGAGACCTTTTGCAGGTTTAGATTTAAAAAAAAGAAGAACAATGAAATATTAAAAATATATATACATATATACGTAAAAATTGTAATCTTTAATTTTTTTTTGACAGCAGGTAGCTTCCGGTTAGTCGGTGAGATATCAGAAAAATAGGTAATAAAATGTATCTGAAAACTAGCGTATGGCTTATATGGTCACTGGACAATTCACTGGGATGTAAAATTTATTTTCGTGTAATTTCTTAAATATTTTATGTCTGACACGTAATATGTTTAGCAGTTAGTGTTTATAAGTGCTTCATAGCGTTTTTTGTTTCAGAAATCCGCATGTAGAACGTGCCTCGGTAGAGAACTTATATATACAGTGACGAAGGCAGACAAGACAGCTGTAGTTTCATGACCGTTTACTGTGGTGCTAGAACACTGAAGGGACCGCGTTAGCGTACAAACACGACCCCCCTCCTTCCAACCGGTGGTCCCCATGCCACCTCTGTTCATTTCTCCTTTTTAAAATTGTTTTGTGTGTAGTACTGCAGTCACTTAGCCCAGACGTTATTTTTTACTATAAACAGTCGGTTCCATCACGATATATATAAAAAAGAACGATACCTGCATATACGTAAATATGGTTACTTATAGTTTCAATATATCTATATATGATAGTGTCATGAATGACAACTGATGAAGCGACGAATGACTTAAGAAAAGTAAAAGTTTAATGGGGCGAATTCGTCACCAAAGCAAAATAGAAGAAAGCTAGTGTCACAATTATAATGCAATTAAATGCAAAGATGCAAGCGAGCTGGACAAGAATGACGAAAATAATCCCTGGAGAAGGGGAACAAGAGGGACAAATTCGTCCCTCTTGGTCCCCTTCTCCAGGGATTATTTTCGTCACTAGTGTCACAGGCGTCGATGGCGGCATAACAGCAGGATCGAGCGCTGGGGCGAGACTGACTCCGTACGGCGCGGCATGCTTGCTTTTGAGCCTTCCCTGGGAGTCTAAATTAATCTAAATCTTTCGTTCTGGAAGTATACATTCTCAACATGAACAAACTAAACTTCCCTCCAACGTTCCAGAACATTCGTTTTACATAAAGAAACAAATCAAAAGAACACAAAAGCAGGATTTGAACTCAGGCCATCCGCGTTGGAGACAAGCACGCTGCCAACTTGTCTAGCTGCGTACGCGGCATATATGCAGCAATTCAAAACAATGTAACAAAGGTTCTGTGAAATTAATCTAAAGAAAATAAAAACAAAACCCCACCTCTATCAAAAGCGACTTGATTCTATAATCGGTCAAGATTGGCTAGGATGATTTTGTACAATAACCATATTAAAATATGCGTTTTGTACTGCTTATGGAGCATTTGCAATCATCTGATAACCCCTCGTTTTATTGTAAAGGGAGAATGCATTTTTTACGCCTTCAAAATAAACTCTCCTATCAGCAATTTAGTGGCGATTCTGACCTAAATGAGGGATCTTAATTAATTCAGGAAATACAGCCTCTACCATAATCGAAAACATTAATCGAACGTTACAAAGAACGATGGAAACCAACTGAGCCAACATATTGACATATATTTTAATCCTGACTTGAGATAACATCGAAAGTGTTAAGTATTACCGTATTGAATAAAAAAAAAAGGACGATAGTGCTTGGTTATTGCGAAACCTCGATATAACACCTGCGGCGTATTATTGTTTTCAATTTTGCAAGGAACAAGTGAGTTTTAGTTCGCTTGAGAGCGAACATTTTTTAAGACGGCCTCATTACGTGCCAGATGCACAGAAATGATTGAGGTGTTTCATAACCTTCGGTATCATTCGAAGATTACGAAGAATAGATTAGAGTTAGACCTTGTTCAGGCGCTATTGATAAAGACGTTACTGCAGCTGTCAAAACTTTAGAGCTGCTCTCTTATTCTCACAATCATATTCATAATCTTTATCCTCGTCGGTGTAGTTTATATGGTCGTTAAAAGCTATTTCTCTGAATTAATACAAACAAAGGACGAAAAGGCACTTGACAAATCCCGGGAGAAATATTGGGCGGTAACATTCGTATTGCTTTTTGTTGCAAGACGGCGAGAACAAATTTCTTGATTCCACGTTGAAGCGCGCCGCATCGCAAGAAACTTCTTGATAGCAAAAAATATCCGGAGTACTTTTGATGAAACTAAAATCGCCTTCTCGTCTCTTCCTGGAGAGCTAACGTTCGCTATTCTCCGCGCACTTCCAAAACCCAAGTTGCGAGCAGATATTGTCATAATTGCGGAAGCTCATTAATCTTGGCTTTCAACAAGTATAAAGCAAAGAGAAATCAAGAGGACTTTCTGGGCTTTTTAATTAATAATTCGACCCTATCAAAGAGATTAATCAAAATACGTTTGGGTATACGTGAACTAAATGCACCAAAGCACGAATCATTTCAAAGGACGCTTTAATCAGCAAACGCAATCGCTCACACGCACAACAGAAGAAGCTTTTATTAAGGTAGTGTTGGGCAGTAAAAAGGACCTGAATTCGCTTTGATAAGGTTTGGTAACTTTTATTCTTATTCTTTGATCTAAACTGGAGTCACTGACTGGTCACGAAGGCTAGGGCGTGGCCACTCCCGTGCACTTTATTACCGCGCATCAGCCAATAAGAGTCCGGCATTTGCCTAAAAGCTTGCTGAAGAGCCAATCAGAACGCTAGAAACGTAAACCTAATAAACTCCACCCTGCATCTTTTCTGGACTCGTATGTGACCATTGTCTGCACAGGTTCTCTCTGGTGTCGCTGACTTTTGGAGACGTGCGCTTTTACACAGAACAATTGCATACTTGATTGTCTCCCTGCGGTCGTGGAGGTTTAATTTTGTAAATTATAGTCATTGAAACGCGGCAGTTTGACGCATTACCAAAATATAAATTCGTGTCATATTGCCACGAATGACAAGGTGACGAAAGAACGAATACCTGAGAAACCTGAAACATTTAATGGGGCGAACTTGTGCCCAAAACAAAAAGGAAACAGTAAAGAACAGTAGTGCGGCGCGGGCGTCGAAGTCGGCGGAACAGCAGGATCAAACGCTGGGGCGAGACTGACTCCGGCTTGCCATGCGGAATACCTTTGTAGCCGCGTGGGTTTCTGGAACATTCAACCTAAAACGTTCGGCGCGTAGGACATTCGGAACTCGATCAGGCGAGAAAGTTCTCGCATTTGCGAGAATGCCAAGTAGAAATAATAAATAAACGAACATTCCGCTCTTTGGAATCGAACCCAGATCCTACGCGCGACAGCCAAGCACGGGAATCATTCGGCCACGTACGGGCTCGCTCAGCGACGCGCGTGACAATATCCAAGTCTAAAATTATTAAAGCAGCTGGATTAAACAATTTGAAGAAACGCAGAAATCATGAGCTTTTAATCGCGTTTGCGTTAAACGAAAATTGAGGGATGTTTTTTTATTGTAGAAAATGAATTGACTTGACGCGAATCCAAAGTCAACTTTTGGCAAACGGTGTCAAGGTGCCTAGTTTTTGTCTTGTTTATAGACCTCTCCGATTTTAAACGGGAAGAAAATACTCAATAATATTTATGGCCCCTGGCAGCTTCAGAAGTAGGTTTGTATGGGCCATGTTACTGCTTTTAAACAACGTTTAGCGCCTTTTATTTTTCGAGGGCAAACAATTGAAAGTTACTTTGCCATCAAAGAGACTTTTGCTCTATGTCTTTAAGAGTAAAAAATTAAGCTTTATGCTAAAAGTAATACAATAAAGTGCAGCTTAAACCTCAAACATAAAGTTTAATTATTTCGCCTTTATTCCTTCTTTTTTACTATTGTAAAAACGTTAGGGAGGTTTTCTCTCATTATGGACCATATGAAGATTAAAAAAAGAGCAGCTTTATTTACGTTTTTTATAATTTTATATACTATGCATGTTTTTTTAACGCTGAAATAACACATTCTTACACTCGCTTTCCGAAGTGAAGTCCTACTTTCTCCTAGCTAGGACTATCAATCCCTCACAGAGGCTGCGTTGACAAACGACTCAGTCGCCTGCCTTTGTCTGAAAATCTTTATACGGCACCGAGCAGCATCTTAAATAGCCTAGAGAACGCGTGTTATCGTTTTTTGTAAATATTTTGAGCAGTTGTACGAGAGCTTTCTTTTACTTTACTGGCTTTCGCCACTGAACGGCTTCCATGAGCGGTACGAATTTTTTATTCAGCGGCAGAGTCGCACTTACCCATCGCTAATCAATGCGGCCAAAACGTTCGTTTGCTCCTCGTCAAAAAAAAAAAATACAACCTCATGAAACATTCAAGAAACACGAAGCCAAATGAAGGGTCTGTCCCCGGGATGAACTGGCCAACACATTTGCGTGCGTGCATGAAATATACATCCGGGCTCGGAGTGGAAAGACACACCGAGCGAAGAGGGCGTGCTCCTCAAACACCGACGAACGAAAGATTTCCTCGCAACGCTCTCGCGGGATCGCGATCACCGCGAGACCTTCGCAGCTTTCATTCGTTGCGTGTACGGGGATATGAGCGGGAATGGGTACGCCGCTCGAATATTCATGACTTGGCCGGCAAAGTAGCGGTTGCTAGACGAGCAGACCACTCGTTTCGACATGTTCTACCTTTTGGACAAATACAAAGATAAAAACAACCCATCCGTGAAAGCAAGCTTCGCTTGCGAAACGGTCAATACGAGCGAATAGGCGAGTTTTTGTCTGGGTCTGGATAAGCTGACCTCGCGACCTCTGCTTAGCTATCGAATTGTTTGTTACACTCCGGTGGGAAAGCAGGGCTAACGAAGGCTAACTTAATTTTATGCATACATAGCTAGAATCGCGGCCGGGGTGAAAGGCGAGAAATCTTACCCGAAAACCATTATTCTTTTAAAGGGCACATGCAAAATGAAAAACTATTTTTTTAATAGCCTGGACGGGAGAAGGGTGGCATAAAGTGAATTGACAACGGACAAAAGAAATATTTTGCACAGCTATAGCTCGTTTCGCACCGTAAATATATATATTTACGGGTGCGAAACGAATTTGTTTGTAGTTTGCGCCCGTGGGAGCCGCCACTGATCCCGTTGTAGGCCTATGCGCCGCCGCGCTGCGCCACCGCCACCGCAAAGTCACGCCGCCGTCGCACGCTGAGCGTGGCGCGACGCCGGTTCAACGCGTTTCTCCACGCCGCCACCGCCGCCGCCGTCGTCGCAGGAAGGGAACACTCCGGCGCGCCGCCGCCGTCGATTTCGGACCGGCGCACAGGTCTATCACGTGGTGCTTGCGCTCTTTCAGGAGCTTCCTTTAGGCTCTAAAAGTTACTGATTAACCTTCATTTTTTGTTCTACTTCAAACGGTGATTAATAAGTAACTCTTAGAGTCCATATGCAGCTCGCGAAAAGCTCAAGCACCACGTAACTATAGTGGCATGTCACGTGTCTGCTAGTCGCCCCTTTTACGCGGGGTTCCTGTAGGCGCCAACCACAAATTCGTTTCGCGCCATAAATTTATAGCTCTAAAAAAAATTTAATTTTTGTTCGATGACTTTTTTTTTATCTATGCTGTTCGAAAAAAGGTTTTTACTCCCTTTGCATTTGTCCTTTAACCATCATCAACATCATCCTTCATTCTTCTTAGAGACCCGATGGGGTATTTTCTAAGCGAATGTGCGTGTAACACGTAAAAACAACCATTACAATATGCACATGTTATTAATACTATAAAATCTTTACGAGGGTAGAAAGGAAGAACGTGGTGACTGCAAAAATATATTAGTATTATTTACAAAACAAAAATGCTGACAAGGGGTGCGTCGCATTTATCTTTTTTTATATAGCAAATGTTAAAGCTGGCGTTTGATAAGGCACGGTTCACGATGAAATCGCATGTAATTTACAAGAATTTCCGTAGTGCGGAAAAGCATGATGAGGGGGTAAGAGTAGAGCCTCTTTGTTACGGATATCATGATTAACAATTCGATGAGGAGAGAGGGAGGGACACACTGCGGCAGAGCGAAGGTGTGTCTTGATTAGCTGACTACAGTAAGACTGATATACTGATACATGGAGAGAATCCACAACGGATGAAAACAAGAGCTCTATTTTGAATGGCATCTAGATCGTTGCATAGGTATGATTCATATGAAGACCATAAAGTGGTAGAGTATTCTAGCCTAGATCTTACCAAGAAAAGTTTAGAATATTCGTTTAATGAATCTGTTGTTGGTCTGAAATTACGACACATAAATGTTTCAGGTTAATAGTTGCAGATAAAATATAAAACTTGGAGAAGGCTAAAGCTTCTCCTCTAAAAGTGGAACGCGATAGCCTTACCGGGCCCCGTTCGCATCGCTTACTCCTTCACCGTGCAAACGTGCCTTGAATAGCATAATCCAATAAAGAAAAAAAGAATAGCATAGTCCATAGCGTGTCCGGCTCGCAACCGAAGAATCGTGGGTTCGAATCCCACCTAAAATATTTTTAAATTTTCTTTAGGGTAAACATTTACTTGACAGAGTGAAACACTTTGAGACATGCGGTGACCTTTCATTCGCACTACATGTCATGTTTTAATAACTTTCGTTCCACGTGTGACGTCGCTTTTCAACTGCGCGTTGTGGGTTGTTTGAAATTCCCGCTCGAGATCATGTGGTTGTGACGTCACGACCTTATCGACCAATCACGATTTTCCTGTCACGCCAGTGACGACGGCTTTTTTGACAGATTGAAGGATAGGCATAGTTACAATTGAGAAACTTCGTGAAAATAATTGTTCAGTGGGAAAGCAAAGCAAAAAGAGGTTGTCATCTGTCACTATTTTAGCGCCATTAATACTCTAACAACATGTCAGCGAGATAACGTTTCTTTTAAATTTCTGAGCGACGCCTGGGAACGCCGTCCTCGTTACCCCATTCAAGAATAAAGGAACTAACGTTATAACCTGCACAGTGACGCTCAATGCAGTTTCGCATCATATTAAACGGGCTTCTATTCAATACAAAAATATTGTTGTGCGGGTTGTAGGTCTTAGCCTGCAGCGATAAGCTACTTTGCATGCCTGGAAATTGAGGGGTGCGTGCGAGCGCCTACTGTTTCCAGGAATAATAATTGAAATGTTCTTATTTGCAATTAAACTACTAAAGTGTTACCCTGCGGTGACACGTGTTTACATATTTAATTGATGGGGGTATGTAATGTAGCAAAGATAATTGTTTTTCAGGTACGTAAGGCAGTCAAATTATGTTGCTACCTTTCTATTATGCGCGCTAAAAAAAGAAGTGTTTAATTTTTGTTAGGTTCAACACGCAAATTACTAACAAGTCACAAAAAAAAACCACCGGCCGTGCATCTTAAGGTGGATGTACATTAAGTTGTACACCTGATTATCTTATTAATCATACTATTCATTTGTATGGCTAAGTAAAAAATTTTGCAATTTGTCCGGTTAAACACGTGATTAGTTTCATCCAATAAAGTGGTACTTTGAACCTCCTTGATGTAAAATATTGCTCCTCGTTGTGCGTTGAAAGAAATTCACCAGGTCCTTTTCATCGCAGGTTTCTTACAATGGATCCCGAATACCAACATTCAATGGCCAAACAGAACCAGATTTTGAAAGAGGCGCTCGGAAAAGCAAGACAGAAAGACCTTGCGTACGATTCAACGGTCCTCAAAAATCGACGCTTCAGCAAAACGCTTAGCCTTTACAGGGATGGTTTCCAGAACACATGGAAACGATGCTATCCCAAAAAGCTTCGGGTCCCAGATTGCCCCTTCTGTTGTCTTTGAACAAAAAGAGCAAACAGGTGCAACTAAAAGAACCGATATTTGAAATCGACCAAACGCCAACCCGAGCTTCTCACTTGGAGAGAAGTGCGTGAACGTGGCGCAGGTCAAACTGTCCGCCGTCGCACTCCACACCGAGTCACGTCCGCGAAACGTGCAAACGTCTCGCTCCCCTGGATTTCCCAACGAGGCTTCGCCGCAAAGCCTGCCGTCCCGCTTTGGCCGCTTTTTGTTCTCCGGAAAGGGTTTCTCGCTCATGCACTCCGCAGCGGCCCATCGATATTGAGGTCAGCGGAAGTAGCATCATCCATGGCCAGCCTTCCAAACATTTCACGTGATGAAAAAAAAAAACGATAACAAATTGTGTTGGGTTTTGTGAAAAGACAAGGCGGTGTGGGGCGATACGTGAGAGGAATATGTTTGCCTGACAAGACGGTGCTTGTTTGTAGGGAACTGTTTTCTCTGTGCGTGTTATTCATAGAGTGAGGCAATACATGGTCGCTGGAAGGAGCGAAATTTCGGATGTTTCTGGTGCTGAGACGAATCTAAACTTCTCGACAAGTGGCAATGTCCTCATGTTACAGCGTCACAGCATAGAGGTGAAGGAGCAAAATTATATTTAAAAAGGGCGCTCAACTTTCGTGATGCAGCAGCTGGCGTTTTTTTAGATGAATCTATTCTCCACATTTTTTATGGTTATATAAATGCATGGGTAAATTATAAAAGGTAAACACAGAAATAAAGTTAACGAATGACTTATTTTTAATTATTCGCAATGTCAGAATGTTTTTCTTAAAAAAGAAAGAAGAACTATGCCCAAGGAAACAAGAATGTCTAGTGAATAAAGCTCAGGCTCGTTTCTGCTGTTGTTTGATCTCCAACAAAACTTGATGGTGAATTTTGTGTCTGTAGTTTTTCAATAAATTTGAAGTGTTTTGCAAATGTTTACCATATCGCATTAAAGACAAAATTTCTAAAAGTACTGTCTAGGTTATATTTTACACATAAATAAATAAAACTATAAATTAGGGGTAATTGTTTCTTAAAAATAAACAAGTTGTGCATTCATTTTCGAAAATGCTTACAATGTTTATTAGTTTGTCTAATGCACACACAAGTATTCTCCAGCGTTGA